>VYZP01049341.1:0-33025 GCA_013400635.1 Hypocryptadius cinnamomeus | reverse complement strand
AAAGTCTCTGCCAGCAGATCTTTTCCTGGCCTTTGCCAGGCCTTGAAGAGCTGCTAGGAAGCTCAGAATTCCTAAAAATGTGAATGAGGAAACTTATTCCAAGGGATTTCTTAATAAGAAAGTGTTTGTAAGAAAATCCGCAGCCAGCTCAGCAATATGCCGTAAACTGCCAGAGGGCAGGGTTAGATGGGATATTGGGAAGGAATTCTTCCCTGTGAGGGTGGTGGGGCCCTGGCACAGGGTGCCCAGAGAAGCTGTGGCTGCCCCTGGATCCCTGGAAGTGTCCAAGGCCAGGTTGGCCGGGGCTTGGAGCACCCTGGGCTAGTGGAAGGTGTCCCTGCCCATGGCAGGGGGTGGAATGAGATGGGATGAACTTTAATGTCCCTTCCAACCCAAACCATTCTGGAATTCCATCCAGTGGAAGTCTGCTCTTGTCCAAGAGATATCACCACAGGACCCCCCCCGTTCTCCCCTGGACGTGGCAGAGCAGAATGAGGTGTGATGAGGTGTCCCAGAGCACAGCACAGCTGCTCCTCCCAGCACACAGAGGCTGAGGAAGCCCTGTGTGTGAACAGCCCTGAGACCCTGTTTTGGGAAGGTGTCCCCCAGGTCCTGGCCACCCTTCGGGTGCTCCTCTCCCAGTTACCTCGTGCAAGCTGGAGATGAAGCCTGAGGAGAGGCTGGAGAGCCCGAAGCGCTTCTCGATGGTGGTGAGGCTGCTCTTGAAGTTGGCGCTGTAGAGGAGCTGGGAGAGCTGGAGGAGCCCATGGCACAGCACGAACACCTGTGGGCAAACAAAGAGTGCCACCCCAGTGAGGACCCAGTTGGAATCACAGACTCATTAAGGCTGGAAAAGACCTCCAAAGTCATCAGGTCCAATCTTTGACCAGGTACTGCCGTGCCCACTAAACCATATTGAGAAGTGCCACATCAACTCACTGTTTGGACACTTCCAGGGATGGTGACCCCACCACTTCCCTGGGCAGCCTGTTCCAATGATTAACCACACTTTCAGTGAAGAATTTTCCCTGATATCCGATGTGAGCCTCTCCATGCACCCTTTGAGGCCATGTGAGACCACAGTGCCCTGCTGCTGCGTAACTGACGGCGACCACATCCTGCACGAGTGTATTCCAGCTGGCTTTGGCCAATGGCTGCACCTCTGGCATGGCGCATCCTGCGATTCACTCAGCTGGAAAGTCAATTAACTGAACCTGCTCCAAGGGGTGTTGCTAGAAAAAGTTGAAAAAGGGCTTTAAAAACCCCAGAGGGAGAGGATGAAATATGCACAGCGTGGTCTCACTACTGGAAGATTCCAAAATAGTATTCCAAACCCAGCATCTTCCCTTGAGCTGGTCAGTGAGCCGAGCCAGGAGCCAAGCTGAGCGGAGGCAGAGGAGGGAATACAGAGAGTTTGGGAGAAATCTGGCCGAAAGATCCCGGGTGGGCTGTGGGAGGAGAGCGCTCTCAGCCAGGGATGCAAGAGGCAGCTCACAAGTGCCTTTTGATCTATATTTAGTCAGAACAGTTTTCCTTTATTTTTCTTGGAATGGAATGCATCCATATGGTGCCAAAAGCATTTTAGAATCAATTTTTAAAAATCCCAGCAAACAAATAATAATAACAATAAAAGAAAAAAAAACAAATGGGGGAAGGTCTTTTAATTTAGATTCACAGGAAATCAAATATTTGCTGAATACCGGAAGAGTGTCCCTCAACGATAACGTCGGGAAGTGCGAGATGATGGATGGGGGATCAAAGGTACTGCAGGGCTGAAAAATTCCTGGTGTTCTTGGCCAGAAGAGCAGCAATAGTCCTTACAAGTATTTATCTGGAAGGGCGGTAGCACCCAGTAGCCCTGACCCATTAAATGATAAAAAAAAAAATCGAAGAAGACCAGCTTGGAGGATGCAAATTCCATAAGTGGGTGGAGTTGTGTTTAGGGAGCAGAGGATGATGCATGGCCAGGCCCAGCAATTGTAGCAGAATTTGGGTAGAAGATGGGCAAGAAAAGGGTTTCTTGGGAGTCTTCTCCTGTGAAGGAAGAGAGATCCAGCCAAAAGATTTGGCTGGGAATCTAAAAGCATAAGGGATGGGAGAGATGCTGACAGACAGCAGAAGAGAAGAGGATGGAGATGAAGGAGAAGGAGAAAATGGAGCCCTGGCAGTGTGAGGGCAGGCTTGGAAAAACCTGGAGACCATGGGGAAGATGAAGAAGAAAGGCAAACACCCAAAAATGAGGAAAGAAGGATCACCGGCACAAGCTGCCATCACAGAGTCCCCAGCCACATCTGGGAGGGGTGAAAGCAGACAGGCTGGCATCAGGCTGGCATCAGGCTGGCGTTGCCATTGCAATAACCAGGAGAGGACAAAGTCCCAAGCTGGGACTTTGCCCCGACAAAAAGCTGCAGAACAGGAATTTGGGGTGTAACGTGGGAAATCCTCCCAGACAGGGCCAAAGTGGAAATGAAATATCTGCCAGTAAACTCTTGAAGCTGAATGACCTCTCCATCCTCCCACCGTCAGCTCCCACACTTGAAATCGCATCCCAGGACAAAATCCTGTGGGTGGAAGCTGGATCCACCACCTTCCCCGGGCCTGACCTGGAATCATCAGCTGGAGCAGAGGGGTGACTCCTGTGAGGATGGCAACTGGAGAGGGGATCTTGTTGCCAGAGAACAATTATGGTCCGTGTGGCTCTGGCCAGACTCTACAGAAGCCACTGGAGCTAGGAAGTGCCGGCTGAAGAGCAGCGGTCCGGGAGCGCCCGAGCCGCAGAGCAGCTGGACACAGAGCTCTCCCGGAGCCAGGCGTCAGCCGGAGAAGCAAAGATGTTTACCAACAGGGAGGGAAGAGGGTGGATCACCAAGGCTGAATTTAGCACAGCAAGGTCAGCCCGACCCCAGGGCAGATGGGGACATGGAGTGTCGAGGGCAGAGGGGATACTGGCACACAGGGAAGATGAGGAGGAGAGGCAGGCTGGCTCCCCAGAATGCTGGGGGTGGCAGGGATTGGGTTGGAGGCATGGAAAGACCATGGGGACCACAGCAGGAGAGGAGAGGGACAAGCCATGGGTGGAGAGGGCAGGGAGGAAAAGGCAGAGCTGCCAGGAGAGGGCCCGAGATGTGTTTATGCCTTGGTGATAACCTGGGATGGCCAAAACAGAGCCCTGGATCTAGAGATTCCTGGGAGCAAGCTGGGGCTGCCTGCCAGGAGGGAAGATGAGGTGGGAGAAATACAGCTGGAGAGCACCAGCAAAGGGAGAGGAAAACCTCGGGGTGTGACTGCTTCCCCCTGCCCATGGGTCCTCCTAATCCAGCTCTTGTCTGCAGGATTAACCGGAAAGGCGGCAAAGCCGGATGGATCCTCCAGGGATGTGATCCCACCCTGAGACCACACAGCAGCCTCGGCCCTGGGATGTGCAGAGCCCAGAGAATGGGAGGGGAAGGGCAGGGGTGATTTTTTTCCTTGGGAAGAACCTGCCACCCAAAACAGCCAGAGAAAGGCAAAACAACCTTTGCTCCAGGACTTGTGTGGCTGGAGGGTGGATTTTCCAGACACACTCCAAGTGTCTGGAGGAAAGATGAGGCCTGATTCAAGACTTCCCCTGAATTCAGCAGACTCAGTTTTAGTTATAATAAGGACATCCCAAACCTTGAAGGCTCTGAGTGCAAAAAACTGGGAGAGGGCCTTACTTGGAGGGCTCCCCAAACGGAGTCCACGCACCCCCTGGGGCTGGTGGACATGAGGGGCACCACTGTCCTGTGTCCCCTCACAGGTCCTCAGGGGTCTCTCCCATCCCTGTCTCTCTTCCCACACGTTCCCATCCCCACATGTTCATGCTGACCACCCACAACCTGCTGGTGCATGGAAACCAGCCCCGGCCTGGCCCTTCCAGCTGCAGCAGATGTGCTGTGCTGCCCCACGCTCCCGCCGAGCAGCCCCAGGAGGGGAGGGAGCTGCCGTAATCCATCTTCTCTAATGACAAGAAGGGGCTCTTAAGGAAGAGCCAAGCTCACTTGCAGGGAGGTTTCGCTGACGCAAAGCCGACACGAGGGCGAAGGCACGGTGGGAGGTTGAGGAGCCAGGGGCACTCCCAAGTGCTGACCCTCCGGAGCACAGGCTCCCATGGGAGCCTGGAGTATTTTTGGAGCTGCAGGCAAGGAGTGATTGCAGACAGGCAGGGAGCAGCACAGGAAGGCCAAAGGCGTGCACCCACGTGGACCCCCCCAAAATCCCCTCTTGATCATCCCCGCGCTTCTTTCGGAGCAATCCTGACTCCAGGCTGTTTATACAAGGCACTTGACTCCTTTCCAAAAGGAGCTGCTAGTAGAAGGGAAGCAAACTCCTGGGGGAGACAGGCTGCTGCCCCCACCCAGCTCGTGGGGACCAGCACCTCCCAGGGCAGTGCTTTTTCCAAAGGAAGAGGTACCCACCCCATGGCAGGGAAGGGGGAGGACTGGTCCTTTCATGCTCTGGACAATGGGGAACTGGCAAGGATTTGGTCAATCCCAGCCTAAACTTCCACCTGAGAGGTGTGCAACAAATACTCAGGTTTCATTTCATAAGATTGATCCATCTCTATGGAGCCTCCATGGATCTCCAGGAGTCAGGATAAGGCTCTTCCAGGTGGGAGCCTAACTCTGCTCTGCAGGGGCCACAGGTTTGGGAGGATCCTGCTACATGTGGCATGGCCATTTCTCCACCTGGAGGAGTGAGTTAAGGGTTAATTCCTTGCTCTGCTTCCACAGTTCATGTCCAAAGTCATCCCTCACCTCATTTTTCAGTGTCTTCCCCTTGGCAGCCCTGGTTGGAGATAAAGAGTGTGGAAAAGTTGACGGCACTTGTGCTAATCTCCGTGCCCGGCATCTTTCCCGCAGCAGTGGGGATGGAAAGAGCCAGGGCTTTGTTCATTAGATGGACACAAGGATTGCCTGGAGAGCTGCAGACCCTCACAGAACTTATCCAAGTGCTCCCAGGTGACTGATGACACCAAAGTAGGAAGTGGCCAAGAGCAAAACTAATCTGGCTGGAGTAAACCTTTGGAAAGGACTAGGAGAAAGGGTGCTCCATTTGTTTTTCCCTCTGCAGAGTATAATCGGAGTTGAGTCCAAAGGAAAATTGTTTGACCCAAGTGGAAAGTCAGAAGACTTTCCTCCCAAAATCAGGCAACATTCCTCCCAAAGCAGGAGACTCCAAGCTGCCCACCTCTGGAGTCTCCCTCCACTTTAAGCTCCTGAGCTTGCAAGAGAAAAAAAGGAAAGGGAGGGGGAACCATAGGAAATAATAAGAATATCCCCAAAATTTTAATAGGGAGAAGACAGAGTGTTTATTTTAGAGTAGTAAGATAACTCTTACTACAATGGGAGACCCTCCTGCAGTAGGACAGGTGAGGTCACTCAGTCCAAAAGAAATAAATCAGCTGGACAGGGAAAGTGTAGGGATGTGTGATGAAATACATCCCTCCTTGCCATCACTTTCCTATGGGCAGCTGCCTGGATTTGTAGATCAAAAAGTACCACGAAAGACGAAAAAAAGCACAGTATTTCTACAAAAGGAACCAAACACCCTGCACAGAACCCATCCTTTAGCACAGAACCTCTGAGCCTGGTCTGATGGCAGAATGTGGCTTCTAAGTGGGATTTCTATTGCAAATAGTAAAACAATATAAAAATTAACCTGATCAGGGATTGCCTGAAGCATGCTGGAATGACGACTGTCTAATGCCAAGCCACGCACGTTTTACACCCCCCGGCTGTCACGTGCAAAGACAATATTTGCTCTTTTTGCAACAAACACAGACACGGGATTTCCTGGCACTGTATCCCTTTGCAAGGCCCAGGTGAGCCCAGCTTTGCCTAGAATGGAGGTTTTTGGCTGCAGAGGATTGCTGAGGCAGACCCTCAGTTTGGGATGCTTCCCAAGAAAATACCACCCTCAAAATAGGACGCCGGGCGTCCCTCAGCCTTTCCTCCCTCCGGCAGGTTGGGTGGTTGTTCTTCCTTCATTCTTTCCTGAAGGTCTCTTTTCATTCTGGGGCATCAGGATCTGATGAGGGTTTCCTTGAGGGCAGGTCCAGGCTGGCTGTGTTTTGCCTGACCCAGAAGTGTGTGCAAACACTCCTCCCGCCCGGCCGGCCGTGCCTTGTGCTCCCTATCAGCGTCACTCCTCTCCCGTCCTGCTCCCGATAATCTTATCTATACTGACCACTCCTTGCTTGTGTTTGGGCACCCAACCACCTCGCCCCTCATAAAATTACCTTGTCTCAGGTCTCCTAGACCTTGATCCCACTAAACATTCCAACCCACCTTTTTCCTTATCCCACTGCTGGTGTTGCTGATGAAGACCAGGTGGTTCTTCCCTTCTGGAGCCTGATCCCACCAAAAGCAGATGTGACCACAGTGCTGGACCATCCAAACCCAACCTGTGCTGTCTGGTGCCAGCACCATCACCACAAATGCTGGAAGACCCTGGTCACTGCAGGTCCTTCTTCTCATGTCACAGAGGACCTTCCTTGTGTCTTTGCCACAAACACTCATCTAGCCTGCTGTGCCTGCCTGCACAGTGCCCAGAATTGCAATATTGCTTTGATTTTCCTGCTTAAATCAATGGCTCTAATCAGCTATGACTTTCTCCTTTCCATGTTTCCCTCTCCAAACCTACAGCCACACTGCCTTCAGATGTGTGATTTGATAAATCTCCTGTTCTGGCTAAACAAAGCAATTAATAATCTTTTCCAACAGGATATGAGAGCACAACTGCTACATCTCCAGGCTTCTAGAACACACTCCTCAGCAAATTCCTTTAGTCCCTTGGAAGAAAGGGACAAAAATCTTGCCCTGCTGCTGTTGGGACCTCAGACCCCAAGGCCAGGCTCAGTTTCCTCTCCAGGAGACATCCAGCCTCCCCAGGGAGGAGAGCTCCCTGCTCCTGCTCACTGCTCCCTGCTTGCTCCCAGCACCTTCACCCTGGGATGCTTCCAAGCCTTATCACACCCTGAGAGCCCGCAGTCTCCTCCTGACCTTGTTTACCCCACTCCTACCCTCTTCCATTCCCTCCCTCTCCTTGCCCCAGTACAACACCCAATTTAAACCTCTCCTAAGGCTTTTAAATCTCTCTCTGGATCACCTCCGGCTGACATAAGTGAGAATAATCCTCTGTTGTCCTCCTGTTTCCTTTTCCATGCCAGGCAGTCTGCAGGCATGGAAAAAAAAGCCTCCCCCTGCCTGCACTCACAACACTTTCACACTGCTCCTCTGTGCTCTCCAGCTTCCAGCTGAAACCAGTCCAGCTCCTCTAAATCAAAAGATATTTATAAAGCTCTCCTCCTTGTCATCTTTCTGGGGATCCCAAAATCAATTAAAATAGTTCAAAACCACGAATGAGACAGTGAAGGCGAAGAAGCCAAAATATCTGAGGCTCTGTAAACAGAGAATTCCTGTGAAATAATCCTTCTCCAGTGGTTGTCTGGGAGCAGAAAATGAACATAGAATCATAGCTTTGTTAAGGTTGGAAAAGACCTCCAAGATCATCAAGCCTAACATGAGCTTAAGTCACATGGCTGGGGCTCTGGACTGGGGGACACTGATGGGGTCCCTGGCCATGTGTGGGTATCAAAAGGACCAACCACCTCCTCCACTTTTCAAACCTGTTTCAATCCTTTAGGCTGTGAGTTTCTCGGTGTCCCCAGTGCCACCATGTGCTGGCATCCCCCTGAAGGTTGGGCTCATCCTGCACTTGCCAAGCAGCACAGCTGCAAGTCCCCAGACCCCGGTGCCAGTCAGCACAACCCTGGCAGCTCTCATCCAAGCAGGGGGATGTCCCTGCTCATCAGGGAAATCATGGAATGTTTTGGGTGGGAAGGGAGCTGGGAGCCCATCCTGTTCCACCCCTGCCATGGGCAGGGACACCTTCCACTAGCCCAGGTTGCTCCAAGCCCCATCCAGCCTGGCCTCGGACACTTCCAGGGATGAGGTAGCCACAGCTGTTCTGGACAACCTGTGCCAGTCCTCCCCACCCTCACAGGGAAGAATTTCTCCCCAATATCCCATCTAAATGTCTCATCATCACCCCCATCTCCACCAGTGCTGTGGGGTTACTGGGATGCTCCAGGTTTCTGGCTGAGGTCAGAGCTCAGCAGGTCCAAAACTTCCCATCCCCAGAACCTGAAGGAGTTTTGTGTTCTGCTCTGTCTCCTCCGGGGGGATGAGGGTGGGAGCAGTGGGCAGAGGGCTCGGCAGCCCTGCACTCAAACCGAAAGCAGCGGCTGGGCTCGTTCTGGCTGTGAGGCACGATGGCAGGCAGCAGCCACGCTCGGGCCGGGCCAGGCGGAGCTCGGCGGTATCAGCGCGGACCGAGCCCGTTCTGTGTCACTGCCTCAGCCCTTACAAACCCACGTGTGACCGGCAGTGACTCGCAGCACCACACGGAACTGTCCCAGCCGGGCTCCAGAGGGAACAGGGAGCAGCTGGAACCGCACCTACCCAAGCCCACATCCATAGGGAATTGTTCTCTGAAGTGCAGCTGCGCTGTTCCTGCACCCCCAGCCGTGTCCCCAGGACTCCAACCCCATCCCATGGAATCCTTCAAATTGCCCCTTTCCACCAGGACTTCTCCCTCCCCGATGCCCATCCCTGGCACAACTGTGCTCCCACACCTCCAAAGGTCAGTGGCAATGACTCCAGTTCTGGAAAACACCCTGAGAGGGATGGGGTCTGGTGCAGGGGGTGGTGGTCCCTGTCACAGGCATCATGGAGGGGCAAGATGGTTTACATGGAAAAATAATTTGTTATTTCGGCCCCAGCCCTGCAAAAGATACCCTGGATATGATTCCATCACATGGGTTTTGGAGATTAAATATGAGCTTTGTGATTAACTCTTCCAAGTCTTATTCGTGTCCTTCCAAGCCTGTTAAAAGTAGGGAATTTTGTTGTGTTGGAAACACTGTCCCCATCAGAAACTGCCATTGCCTGTGAGGATATTGTGTCTGACGGCTCTGGGGAGGGTGATGCCGGCAGCTTCCCATAAAATCTGGGGCTGGATGAGGCTTTTTTATAATCCGTCATTCATAGCACCAGCGGCTTCTTGTACAAATAAGAGCTACAAACCCTTTCAAAACCAGATGTTGGCCATGCCTTGCCCTCTGATGACCATTCACTCCAAAACTCCCCAAACCTGGAAATTCCACTGTGGCACTTTGACATGCTACTCATTTTTGGGGGCTGAGGGGACTGACACTGCACACAGGCTAATCCTTTCTGACTCTGAAGCAGTTCTTTTGTTAATGTATATGTTTTTAATGCAAATGTCACAGGACAGGAAGAGTGAATAGGTCAGGAAAGGGTGGGGGACCTTGTTGCCAGTCAATTTATACATTTTTTCTTAAAAGCATGAGTATTTCTCTAAGGGATGGGTGTCCTGACTGCCCACCATCCCAGATGGAGCACATCATCCCTCTGATGCCAACGAGCTTGTTTGGGTAGAGCTCAAACTGTTCCTTCACGCGCTTGCACGGTGCCACTGCCAGACTGCTGACTTTTTAAACCAGAAACAATTCTGAACCAGAAGTTTTGAAATAAAAAGTTTAAAAAGCAGTTTTAAAGCTTTTCTTCAGGCAATGGTTTTCCTTTGCCACTAGCAAAGTGACACTCCTGAGTCATCTGCCCTTGGCTAGATGGCCCTAAAAGGTCCCATCCAAGTGCCCTGGGGCATGTGGGGTGCTGAGCACCCAGCCTGATTCTGGGGCACCCACAGCCTGCACCCTGCAGCTGCCTGTGGGGTGTACAGATGGAGTGGCATTTATTTGTTGGGGCTTTTGTTTTTTAATCAGAAAGTTTGACATCCTGCAAGAGGGTTTGGCAATGTTCTTTCACTCCAGGTTGGTTTTGCTTGCTGCCAGTTGCCAGAAAAGAGCATGAACTGCAAGAAGGGCTCTGGTTTTGGGTGACTTTACTCACCCCAGCTCAGGGTTATTACTGCAGCAGCCTGGAGGGGTCTGGGGGCAAATTTTGCACCTCCAGCAGAGCAGAGGACAGGTCAGCAATTCCCTCCAGAGGAACATCAGTGTAGCCCAGAAATCACCCAGGGTAATCTCAAACTCTTTCTCCTGGAGCCCACAGCCAAAAAGTGTCACCAAGTCACCTGCTGGAATAGCCCAGCCTGAGCAGTGGGGACCTTCAGGAGTATGGGACTGGGAGGCATCATTTGGGATCATGCCTCCAGCCCTGGGAACTCTCAGGAGGAGCAGCCCCGTGGTACCCTACAGCATTCCCACAGAACTCCAGCACAGCCCAGGGAGCAGCGGGCAGCACCGTCCTCCGTGCAGGGTGAGGGAAACGTGACGGCAAAAAAACCCCAAACCCATCCCGACCACGACACCTTCTCCACGGCCGCACATCCTGAAAAGCCCGGGCTGGGAAGCGCTGACACAGCAGAGCAGGAGCAGCGGTGGGAAAGCACAGCCCGGCCCGGGCAGCACCGGCACGGAGGGTCCTGCCCGCCGGTGGCCCCTGGCACATCCCCGGAGCCGCTCTGCCCACGGCTGCGCCGATCCCAAAATCCGCACCCGGCTGCTCCAGGTGCCCGTGTGGGAGGTGCTGCCAAGTGCGGCACGGAGATCCCCCCTTGCAGGGACATCCAGGAGAATGTCCCGGGGACAGGAACCAACCAGCACGTGCAGCAGTCTCGGTGCGCATCCAAAAACCAAAGAGCGGGGGCGAGAGGGAAAGCCAGGTGAAGGGTGGTGTAAAGGCAGGATGGGAAAGGTGACACATGGCCGGGGTGAGCGCTGTGCCCTCACGGTGTGCCCTCACGGTGTGCCCTCACACCGGCAGCGAGCTCAGGAGCCTGGAGCTCAGGCAGGGGCCGGCTCTCAGGTGGCAGCAGGTGAGGAACTGGGCAGCCAGCGCCAGGAAACCACCTCAGCCCACCGAGCTTTTGTTTCTGCCACTCAAAACCTCCGCTCACCCAAGTTTTTTAAAGCAAGCCCGTGTTATTCTAAGGCAGTGCTTTCTTTTTCACACCAGGATGTGGTTAATCATTCCCCAAGCAGCAGCACACCGTGTACGAGACGCCGTGGGGAAGCTCACGGAGAGCTGCTCCATGGGGTGAAACACCCCCGTGCCGTGCAGGGCATCACTCCGAACCCGCAGAGCCCCCCGGCCCTGCCCAGGCAGGGTTCCCCAGGACTGCCCCAGGAGCTGATGTTCAAATTCTGCATCACCAAACACCCTCCGTTTCACCCGCGGTGCGTACGAGGAACACGCGGATGCTTGGGGTGGGCTGGGGTCCCTCTCCGGGCAGGAACCCCCCTCCCTCCCCGCCAGCATCCCTGCCCCATCCTTACTTTGATGTTGCAGAAAAAACTCCTGGAGCAGGTGCTGGAGCTCTTGGGGATGTCAACCGGGGATTTGCCAACTTCGGGGCGGACTCCCATGGCGAGGGTTTCCAGGGGAGCCCGGAATTTTTGGGCTGCGCTTGGGCTCCGCCGCTCTCCGGCCCGTCCCGTCCTGTCCCGTCCCGTCCCGCCGCCCGCACGGACTGCGCCGAAATCCCTCCGAGGCTGCGAGTGAGCCCGGCAGCGCCAAGTTCTTATAAGTCGGCTCTCGGGAGCGATGATGAAACGCTTTCTCCTCCCTCTTTCGCTTTGTGCGCCGAGGGAACTTTAAAGTCGCAGGAAACAAAGGCAGCGCGCATGGAGCAGGTGGGGGCGAGGGCTCGGGGAGCCCGGACACTTCGGGAGTGCCGGCTGTGCTGGGGTGACAGTGCCCTACCCGCCCGTGGGGACACCCAGCGCCCCGAGCCGCCTCTGTGCTCGTGTGCCAGGCTGCAGGACGCGGCTGGACAAGGAAACGGCGCTGGCAGCGGAGCCTTCCCGCAAGGAAAACGACTGGGATTTTAATTCAAAGGTCCCCTGAAGGGGCGAGGGGAAGGGGAGGCACCTTTCAGCAGCTGAGATTTGGCTCCCAGGTGGTGGGAGGGGGAAACCGGGTGGACAGATGGAGAAATCCTTCCCCGGGCCGTGGGGTTTTGGAGGGGAAAAAAACAAACTTTAGTGTTTGTTTTTATAGGAAAAACTGCATTTGTGAAGCTCCTGAGCACTGTTTTTTTTCACCAACACCTCTCGGGGCTTTGTTTATGCAAAGCACTGATTTATTTTGCAAGCTCCTCTCAGGGGGAAACGCGTCAGAAGGAGAAGGGCAGGTTGATCCAGCCGGAGGAGAAACCAGCTTCAGGTGTTTTGTCCTCATTATCGCTTCCCTGCCTAAAGCAGGTGGGGATAGCAGGGGGACCCCACGCCGAACAGTGGGGCCCACCCTGCGCTGTCCTGAGGCTGGAGAAATAAATGCCAGCTCCCGGGATGATTTCCCTGGAAGGGCTGGCGGGTCCCTGTGTGCGGTGCCAAGGACCGAGCCCTCTCAGCGGCACCCGGCCGTGGGCGCTCACCACGAGAGGGTGCCTGGAGCCCGTGGGAAGCGGCTTCCCGGGCGCTGCCGTCCTCCCTCTCGCCTCGGGATCTGACCCTGCCTAGGGCAGTGTGACAATCAGCGCTGCTGAGATGAAAAGAGCTCGTTTGGGCTTCCAGCTTCCCCGTTTCTGAAGCCTGTCCCAGGACGGGTGGGTATCGCTGGCTTTGGGGCGGCAAAAGCAGCATCCTTGTTTTCCAGCTTTCTTTTTCTGCTTCCATCTCTGAATTGCCAGATCTGGGGCCAGGACATGGCGTGAAGAGACCCTTTATTCCCCGTCAGAGTTAGCCAAGCCCTTTTAGCCGACATTCTATGGCAAGACGTGTAAGTTTCAGCCTCACCAAGAGAAAAGCTCGAGCAAAGCAACATCTCTGCTCCTCTCCCATCCTCCCCGGGAGACCAGCGTGCCACTGACCTCATTTTTCAGGCAGTGCCTGACCCGCTCCCCATTCAGTTTATTTTGCAGCAGCTGTGAGGCTCACTTTGTCATAACAACCCCCTCACGTAGCAGCTGTTCTGGCCACTGACTCCAGCTTTTCCCTACAAATTTGTCTCCATAAAGCAAAACATAGTGGGGAAGATGCCTGACAAGTCTGAGCCTGGCCTGGCAGCAGGGAAACACCCCTGCCCTGATGGCCCATGACATGGAAGGGGTTGGACACCCCGTGAGGGGGTATGGTGACCCCCACAAGGGGAGGCAAAAGGCTCTGATGGGTCAAAAAGGCATTGGGATCCTCTGGATCTGCCTCTGGGGGCTGGATGTTGCTGCCCCAATGGAATTGTTTAGATTGGAAAAGCCCTCTAAGACCATGGAGTCCGACTGTTCCCCCAGCACTGCCAGGTCCAGCACTAACCCACGTCTTCAAGTGCCACATCCACACCTCTGTAAATCCCTTCAGGAATGGGGACTCCACCGCTGCCCCGAGCAGCGCCTTCCAATGCCTGACCACCCCTTCTGGGAAGGAATTTTCCCAATATCCAATCTGAACCTCCTCTGGCCCAGCCTGAGGTCGTTCCCTCTTGTCCTGTCCCTGGAGCAGAGCCTGATCCCCACCTGGCTGTCCCCTCTGTCAGGGAGTTGTGCACAGCCAGAAGGTCCCCCCTGAGCCTCCTTTTCTCCAGGGTGAGCGCCTTTCCCAGCTCCCTCAGCTGTTCCTGGTGCTCCAGACTCTTCATGGATGCAGGTCCTTGGTGGGAACTGACCACACACCCCCTCAGTGGCTGGAGCAGCCTCAGATGTGCTCGGCAGCACAGGACCTGTCCCCCCAGGCACCACTGCCCTCCCCGGGTCTGGCCACCCCCAGCAAACCTCTGCTGGATCTCAGACATGGGGAGCTGCCCCAGCGGGGCCAGTTTGCTGGAGGGCAGGGAGAAATGATGCTGGCAAACCACGCTGCCGTCGTATTTCTCAATGTGCAGCTCTTGCAATAGGTAAGGCAAGAAAACAGCTGGTTCATGCCCAGCCATGAGCCACGGGCTGCAGTGGGACCCCCCAGGGGCTGCACGCCCTGCTGACCCACCTGGTCTGTGCTCCTGGAAGAGCTCCCAGACAGTCCTGGTCTGTGCTCCAGGAAGAGCTCCCAGTTTTTCCTGAGCAGGAAGGGAGCACTGCCCAAGCCATGGCAGCTTAAATAGCCATAGTGACACAATAAAAGCTGACAATCTGAATTAAAATCCAGACATCTCTGACCATCAGAGAGCACTGCTGACATCTCCCAAACTTTTATCCTGCTGGAAGAGAAACTCCAGCCCTTGGACATATGTTCGTCTCCGGCTTTCCTACACCAGCACTGCTTTTAAATCATGGGCTTGAGATTGTGCAACAGGAGTTAACAAAATGAGCTGCATGTGAGAAAATGGGGGTCTCTTGCCTCTTTTTGAGGATTGTCTACTGATTTTCACTTTCTTGGCAAGGAGTGGCTCATCCTGAAGATGAATGCACAGGAGGGAAGTGATTTATGGTGGAGAGCTGGGTTTCACGTTCTTCTCATCGTGCTTGGTCAGGGCAGTAGGGTTGATGTTAAAGTGCCTGGGAGGAGAGATCCCACATGGCAGGGTTGGGTTTGTTTTACAGGGTTTGGTTTGTTTTACAGAGTTCCTGGGCTGTGCTTCATGCTCCTCCTCCAGTGGTCACACTCTCCTGGCAAGGAATCAGGGGAAGGAGAACCCCTCATGCTGCTGACTGACAGGGAATCAGCTAATTCAGGCCACAGCTCTCTATGTACCCAGTAGCTCACCCTCCAGCCCAGCCCTTTCCCTCATCCAGAACAAGTGGAATGGTTTGTCTCCATGTGAAACATGCCCACCTTGCACATTTCCAATGGCCAGAGTGAACTTTCACTGTGCAGCAGTGCAGGAACTAAGACAAGTCCCTCTGTGAGGTGCTCACCTTAGTCACAGAACATCAGAACCCTCTGAAGCCACTTTCCTTCTGCTGGGGAGGGGATTGGGTCAAACTGCTTCTACATGAGTAAAGAGAAGGCTCTTGTCCCACATCCCCCTCCTCAGTTTCCACCAAGTGGTGGGACCTGTTCTTGTTTGAGGACAAGGCTCGCTCTGCTTCACCACCCACCTTCAATCTGGCAGGGACTGAAGCACCTCACTTTTCCTCCGTGGTATCTCCAACCTGTCCTGCTCAATTATTTGTTGCCAACTGGGCTTTAAAAACACAGAAATCATGGAAAGGTTTGGCTTGGAAGGACCTTAAAACTCATCCCATTCCAAGGGCAGGGACACCTTCCACTGCACCATGTTGCTCCAACCTGGCCTTGGACACTTCTAGGGATGAGGCAGCCACAGCTTCTCTGAACTTTAAACTTGGAAATTATTTTCTTTAGCTGTTGTGCTGCCTCTAGAAGACCTCAGAGTGCTCTGACAGCTGCCATTGAATGGAAATTATTTTGCTGGGGAAGCAAACACAGAGCCCCTGGGCTTCCAGGAGGTTTCCCAATTGCAAGTACAAACACTGTGCTGGGAATGTGGATTTAGAACCTCCTCCATGTCGCCAGAGCCAGCCCCTGGGGGTGCAGAGCAGCACACAGCCCCACCCCTGGAGCCCCCATTTATTCTCCAGGGCTGGTGCTGTGGCACAGCGGGGAACAAGGACCGGAGTGGCATCAGTGGTTCCTGCCAGTGCCTGTGGCTGGGAATGACAGAGCTGGGTTTGGTCTGGCAGCACTGTGTATTTGGAGCAGGAGCACTGCTCAGAGGAAGTGCACAGCTGTACCTGAAGAACAGGCTTGGCTGGCTCACAGCCCGACTGTCCTGGGCATGGAGAGTGAGGGGCAGGTGATTCACCAGCACCCCCGGGGGTGTCCACCCCTGGGGAGGGGACACTGCTGTCCCCACGCTAGAGAGGCCATAGGGGATTTGCTTTTGGGACAAGTGACAGCTGAGCCCCAGAGCAGGAGGTGACACTGCCTGTCCTCCATCTGAGGTCACCACCAGCCCTGCAGGGCAGCCAGAGCTACGCCCAGCATTAGGAGTGAGGTCAAGGTGGGGTGGAGGGCAGGGAGCTCCTCCAGGAGGTGAGGGCAGAGCTGCGTGTCAGGGTTAGACCTTCCCTCCCATGGGGCTGACTAATGAATACGTCAAGCAGCTCCATCCCAAATCCAAAGCCAGGCAAGCAAACCTCTTGCAGGGCAGCAGCAGAAGCAAGGTGCATTCTGGAGGAATAAATGGGAAGGCAGGTTTTGCCAGGCTGTGACTGCAGGGTGGCTGTGGAGCCTGGAAACTGGGAGGCCGTGATTTTGGCAGGCTGAAATTTTAGGAAGAGCAGAGAGGACAGCAGAAGCTCCTCCACTTTTAAGAGCCAACAGGGGAATGGAGGAAATGCTTCTAAATGAGCCCTGGCTGGTGGTGCTCTGTGTCTCTTAAAACAACCACTTTCTTTTCCTCTGCCTTTTCTGTTTCAAGTAACTCTTGTTTATTCTGAGGCCACTTGAGTTTCACCATCAGTTATGACAATGCCATGGAGCTCTTCAGTTAAATATTTATAAATATAAATATAAATATAAATATAAATATAACAGAGACTCTTCAGTGAAACTGGAGATGACCTGAGGGGTGGATTATTTTGGTGGGAGAGCCAACTCTCCATTCTCCATGACACCTTTCCCACCTCTCCTTTCGCCCCAAGGTGTCATGTGTGGGGCCTTTAGCTCAGGACATTCCAGAGGAGAAACTCTTCTGGCTGGTTAAAGGAGGAGGTGGGAGATTGGAATTAAGATGATTTATCCCATGCCCTGCCCACCTGAGTTGTGCCATACACGAGGGCAGTTGGAAGGACGGGCGATGATGCGCATCCCTCGGTGCCGTGTGGGTGCTGTGAATACCAGGGGTCACCCAGCACCCACAGGGCACCCACAGGGCCCCCCCAGCCCTCACACCCTCCTGGCACTCTCTGAGCACAGTATTTCAAACAGCCAGATGTCTGTAGCCAAGCCAGAGCCCCGGCCTTCCCTGCAGGATGTGTTCTGCAGACCAGAACAAAGAGACAGTCTTTGCCTCGGAGGATTTGCAATCTAAAGCATCAGTATCCTGTAGGAAAAGCAATTAAAGGAGGCAGACAAGGATCTGACAGAGCCATTCAAAGCAGGATTGCATTTCCTTGAGATTGCTTCAAGTGATCATGATGAGACAATCTAAATTACTTCTGCCCACTGCCAATAAACTGCACAGTTGGTAAATGTTTCAGGAACAGTGCCCCTAAGCAAGGATTCTGCTGCCTGAAAAGGTAGAGTCAAATATTTATGTAAAATTCCCTAACCTCCACACCTCCATGGCCTCACACCCTGGAGAGACAGACATTTCCAGGCTCTCCTCTGCCTCAAAATGGGTTGCAGGGCAAAGCTGGTGCACCCAGCAGCACCAAATCCTGCTGTTGCTTGTAGGAGTGTCCTGAATCCCTGCAGGTCTGCAGAGCTGCGAGGGGTGAGATGTGTGACTGCATCAGACCCTGAGCAGCTCGAGGAGGGTCCTATCCAGAGGGACACCCCATGGCAAGGGGCTCATCCCAGCCCAGGGGAGGAGGTGGTGACATCTCAGCATCACCTGCTCCCAGCTGGGTGTGATCCAGCTGCACTGGCCATCCCAGGAAAAGATGGAGAGCTCAGGTGTCAGCCTCCTTCTTCCCTCGGGAAGGCCTGGCAGGTGACACATCTCTGTGTGAGATGTGTCACCGTGTGACACCCTCTAATTCACTGTGGGTGAGGAGTCTCTGCTCTCTGACAGATGAGGGACTGACGTGAGCAGAGTCCCCACAGACGCCCCAGGAAGGGCCAGAAGGGCTGGGATGGTCTCTGTGGTTTTGGACATGGGGCACCCAAGTGCCCACATTGGTCACATCCCACTGGAAACCTTCACTTCCTCCAAGAGCTGGTCCTTGTTGGGTATATCATGGAATTATAGCGTGGTCTGGGCTGGGAGGGGCCTTAAAGCCCACCCAGTTTCACCCCCTGCTGTGGGCAGGGACGCCTTCCCCTAGCCAGGCTGCTCCAAGGTCTGTTCAACCTGGCCTTGCAGGGATGGGGCAGCCACAGCTTCTATGGCCCTTAAACTTGGAAATTATTTTCTTTAGCTGCATTGCCTCCTTTAAAAGATCTCTGAGTGCTCTGGCAGCCACCACTGAATGGAAATTAAACTAAAAAAAGAAAAATATCCAAAAGCTTTAATGGCTCTTACCCCATTACATGACAGGAGCTGGTCCAAGCACTGTGCAAAGATCACAGCTCTGATCTGATCCCTCCTGAAGCCATTCTAAGGACAGTAAAACCACAAACTTTGGAGGCTTCCCTCTGGAAAAAAGGTTAAATTCAATAAAAAGAGGATAAGCGAGAGTGAATTCAGCACATCTCATTCCTGATATCTCTGGCTCTGACTGCACTCACCCTGCTGCAAGTCCTGAAACTCTGGGCATTGTTAAATATGGAATGAGAGTTATGTGTTTGCAAGGAAAATGCTTCAGTCTCCACTAATAGGCAGCAAAATATTTTTATTATACTATATATTGACTTATTTAATGATGATGGCAACAGGAGTGCCAACAAAGTTGTGTAATCATCTCTCTCTTTTTTCTTTTTTTTTTTTTTTCCCATTTTGTTTTTCAGCTGCTCAGAAGTTTCATGAAAACTCCTTGTTTGGCTCGAAATCTTGCAGATCTCCCCGGCGCTGTGGGGTGTCACTGCATGGTTTGGCTGTCACCAGGGAAAGGCTGCATCAGCCAGGCTGGATTTCAGGCAGCAAATTCATCAGCACACCCCAGGACAAAGCCATTAAACCTGCTCTGCTCAGGCCTGCTCCGAGCAAGGCGCCGAGGTTTGGCAGCCACCAAGCTCTGCTGACACTGGTTTAGTAGAGCCTAGCTGGGAATCAGGTTTGACAGACCCGTTCCTGAATGCCCAAAGCAGCTGGATCTCTTTGTTCCTCCTCTGAGGTTTGCCAAGGAGGAAAAACTGACCGCTGCTACAAGGTCTTTACATCCCCACACTAAACACCTTTGGAGGGTGTCTCTTCTCATGGGGTTCCCTCCAGCACTGAGATTTAGCAGCTCAAACCCCGAAATTAGGGTGAAGGCTTGGCCATACCTTGGTACTTGCACCTCTGGCTCCATCCTGGGCATCATTCCGAGAGGAGAATGCGGGCGTTGCCCAGGGCAGGATGGAAAACTGCAATGTCCATTGTACAAAAAGTGCTGGAAACTTTCTGTTTGGAGAAGCTGGAATCAAAACAGTGAAAATGTTTTTTGGATCGCAAGAGCCTCTCCAAACCCTGACTGCAGGCAGGGAAGAGCTGATTTTGAGCTGCTATCGGCATGAGCCATTGCAAGTGAAATTTGTTTTCCTTGGAACGGGCAGGTCCAACTGGAACAATGGCTGGAATCGACATCTTGCAAGGAAAGATTTTGTTTCATCTTGAAAGGCTGCAACACCTTGAAATATTTTCCAATGGAAATGACATTTTGTTTCTGCTGATAAACACAGGAGTTGTCCCATCACAGTTTCCATCCTTCTTCGGCCCTTCCCACTTCAGCAGGAGGGATCCGTGGAGCCACATGCAGTAGCAGTGGAGAGCCATCCAATCACCCCATCCAGGGGGATGGGGAGCCATCCAAGCAGTCCCCATGGACACAGATCATGGAAAAAGCTATTTTAATGTGGAAAATGGAGGGCAAGACAGTGGGATGTGTTCTGGACTGAAGAGCCATAAGACCTTAGGGGAAGGCCAATAAATTAGGACAAAACAGTTCTGGAATGTGATATATCACAGAATAGGTGACCTGGGGATGGTTTTTAAAGCTCTTGGTTTCTACCTGACAGGAGGAGGAGGCCTCTTTGCATCTCCTCTGTGGGCTGGGTGGGAGCAAATCCCTGTGGGCTCATGTCCAGGGCACAGCAGGAGCCCTGGAGAGAAGCCAAAACCCCTGTCAGTTTTCCATAGAGAAATGGAGGAAAAGAGGTAACAGTTGAGAAATCTGAGCACTGCTTTGTTGTAGTCTCAGGTTTCTCATACCTGGAGAGCTCAAGAAGCCTCCCACCCCTCCCATCTCCAATCCGGACAAAAACTCTGTTCTTGAAAAGCTTCATCAGCAGAAGAAAGTTGCAGTTTCAAGTTGGCTGCAGCATTACCCTTTCACAATTTCAAAACATTTCCTTTAGATCATGCCTTTTTTAGCACTATGTGATTAGCTCATATTCCTAAACAATCATTTCTGAGCAAAATAACCTGCCCCTGTTTCCTCTCAAAAATGGGCTGAGGACTCTGAAACATCTTCCTCCCATCATCCCCCCCCCATCCTTAAATGATTGTGAAAAGCTTTGGGTTTGAAACAAAAGATGTCCCTTTTTTCCTTCCTCTTTTGAAACAATTTTTAACACAAACGGAAAAAAATTAAAGTATTCCAGTCAAACGTGTTGGAAAGAGGATCCTTTCTTTCCTCTTCTCCTTTAGGAGATGGGACAAGCGGGAACAGCTTGGAACTGAGAGAGGGCAGGGTTAAATGAGAAATCCTTCCCTGTGAGGGTGCTGAGGCCCTGGCACAGGTTTCCCAGAGCAGGTGTGGATGCCCCATCCCTGGAAGTGTCCAAGGCGAGGTTGGATGAGGCTTGGAGCAACCTGGGCTAGTGGAAGGAGTCCCTGCCTATGGCATGGGGTGGGACTGAATGGGTTTAATGTCCCTTCCCAAACCATTGTGTGATTCCATGATCCAATATCCTGATGGAGATGATGCTTCAGCTCCCAGACCACTCCACACCTTGTGTCCCCCTGGCTGTGCTGGGGATGGGCTGGTGGAAGGAGCCACTCAGCACCACATCCTTGGACCAACCCCAGCCCACACAGTCCCTGCTCGGGGTGTCAGCACTGCAATGGCAGCAGGGGAACCTGACTGTTCCCAGCTGCTCCAAGGACAGCAAGGACCCAGGTCACACAAGGGAGCGAGCTTGGAGCAAGGAGCAGGTGTGGTGAGGAGCTGCCAGCTCCCATGACACACATTTTGCCTTCACACTCCACCTGAGCCACTTCAGAGCCACCCGCCAGGTGACTGAGAGAGTGACTGAGTGACTTCTCAGCCTCTGCCACGGCTGCTCAGTCTCACCCTAAAAAATGAGGCAGATGTTTATTTTCACAGGGAAATCAGTAAATTGTTCTGACAGCCATGATGGAACACTCCCACCCAGAAGAACTCCTTTGACCAACCATCTTCCTGATAGGCTTGACTTTACTTACCTTAGAAATTACTTGTTTTGAATCAGGAACATTTTGTTCCTCGTCTGTATCTGACAGCTGACAGTCAGATGAAGGATCTGTCATAAGGTTTGAATTCCAGAGCAAAAGGCACAGCTTTTTCCTGTGATCCCACCAGCTGGATCCATATTGGCTGGCTGCACAGAGACCCCACTCCAGCTCTCTTTGACATGCCAGCACAGAGCTGTAAGGGGAGATATATCCCAGTGTAAAAAGGTTGTGGTCAATGATGGTCCCCTGAAGCTCTCCCAAAATCAATAATTTCAAGAGCTGCCAGCTCACAGAGCAAGCTGCCTGTTTTCCCTTGGAAGTGGCATTTTAAGGTTTCCCTGTACCATGAGCAAAAGGAGAGGGACAGGACCTGCTGTTCTTTAGAGAAGAAATTCCCCATAGCTACTCACCTGAAGGGAGGACCATGCACTGCTGTCATAGGGGTGGGGTAGAGGCCACTGGGGGAGTTTGGTCAGCATTTGGAATTGCACAGCCATCCTTCAGCTCCCTCCCTTCTTCAGATCTCCCCTGAGCTGGAGTTAAGGAGAATTGGCTTCACCTGGCAGGGGTGGGCACTGTCTAGCCAGAAAAATAGGAAGCTGCATGGACACGACCATTCTTTTTGGGACCATTTGAGCTCTTTACAGACAGCCTGTGGGGTGATTTCAGTGGGGCTGCCCAGCCATTCCATCCCAAGCACTGCCCTTCTTTTGGTGAGGAGCCATCAAAGCCCAAAGCCCTCACCCCATTCAGCCTGGACTCCAGGATCTCTGATACGCCAGGGACACCAGGAACCCCACAGCCCAGTGCTCCCCTCAGCACCATGAAGGGAAAAGCTCTGACTCACACCCAAAGACATGTTCAATGTCTTTTCATCCACATGAGTTCAATAATTTCAGCAAAGGGTCATTTCCTCAATGCCTGTTCCTGTGTTTGACCTCTGGCTTTGCTTTTCCTTCTTCTGCGAAGTCACCGCTCAGCCCAGGTCACACCAGTGAGAAATGTCAACCCACTTCTGGGAACCGCTTCCTGAAATGTGCCCACCTCTGTTATCTCTGTGTTGACATGCTGCTGAAGGAGCCTCTTGACTGGAAACACTCAACTGGGAAGAGAAATGGACATCCCATCCTGCTCCTGCCTCCTCCCTGCTCCTTTAGGGAATGTCTGTAGGAAACACAACCCTGTCCCTCACAGTCAGGACACTCAATGGCAAGGCTGGGCTGTCCCAGCCCGAGGTCCTCATCACCAAGGCACCAAACATCAGACAACAGCTTTCCTCATGTGACTTCTTTATTCCAAATTTAAAACACAATGAGCCTGGAAAGATAAAAATAATGGTTTAAATTTAGGTAGAATAGACTGAGAGGCACCGTCGACACTTCCTCTTCCAGCGACAGCAGTCTGCAGCCAGGAGGAAGCAACAAAACAGGAGGAGAAGCCGCCAGGCCAGCTGTAGGATGCAGTTGTTGAGGAGATAGCCAAGGAAAGATGATAGCATGATGTTTGTCCCCTGGAGACCCTCTGGACAATGCCTGACTCATCGTTTGTTGCCTGCTCCCCTGCTAGAGTGAGTAGGGCAGGGGATGGAACATAACTGAAATAGGTGGAGCACAGCAGCAGTTCCTCTCTCGCATGACTCAGGCTGTACCTCCTCCCATCCCCAGAGGCCCTGGTGTTTGGGGTCTTCCAGGGGTCCAAGCTGCCCTCTCTGTGGGCTCTTGATGTCAACAGAAGGCCGTAGGCACCTGGAGACTCACCTCCTTTTCCAATCCCACCAGGAGGTTTGCTCTCAGATGAACCATGTCAACTCAAACCCAGTCTGGGCACAAACAGAGCAGCAGCAGAGGGATGCGAAGATACCACAAGGAATTAAGACTCAGCCAATTCCCCTTTGCTGCCACAAACAGCAGTGCAGATCTCCCCTGGTCCATCCATGCATCAGGAAGCAGGTTCCTTACTCACCCAAATTAAGGAAAATTAACTCCTGCAGAGATTGGTGGTGCTGGCACTGGCAGCAGCTGCTGCCCCTCCAAAATGGTGGGGAGGACCCAAGTTCTGTCAGCCAGGAAAACTCCCAGAAGAGATGCCAAGGATATGAAGCAAACCTGGGGCTAAGAGGAACCTAGAAGGGAAAGATCGCAAGAGCCTGAAAGATCAGAGAGGTGGGTACAAGCAGCAGCTCTCTGGCACTTGAATGCAGTTGGTGCCATCCAGATGGACAAAGTTTCTGGGTTTTCATGGAGCAGTGTCCTGCCATGGTCTAGAGACAGATCCTTAGGAAAATAACTATTGATGTAAGACACGGAGCATCCTCCTCCCAGGTCATGGGCACAGAGGGGTTGAAAGAGCAGGATTTGGCACTGTCTTTGTTCTCCAGGCAACCAGCTTTTCCCTGCCTCCTCCAGCCTCAGAGCCAGCCCTGATCCTTGATGCAGCCAGGACATTTCACAAGAGTGTGGCAGCACCGAACCAGGAGGAATCATTCTGTGAACAGCCTGTCCAGAGCTGCTGGCATCCCCAGCTGGACACCAGCCCAGGACTCCTTGTTCTGCAGCACCAGAGATAAGAGGCAGAGCCACTCACGGAGCACTGAGCGACAGCCAACATCTCTCCTGGAGGGACCAGCCTCAGGAGCATCACCTTCAGCACCCAAATTCCCAGGCAGAAGGAGAGCAGAGGGTTGTGCCCCTCGTTGTGAGGAGGGCACCAGTGCCAAAGCGGGGCTGCACGTCTCCCACCAGCACCACGGGGGTGGTTCTCCTCCCAGAGCCTGTGGACACATTCCAGAGCTCGCCAGGGCATGGCAGTGCTCTCTCACGGGGAAGGGACAACCCTGTTGGGGACATAGTACTGGGTTGGGGTCTCACTGGAGCGTGGGGTGTCCCAGCTATCTTTGGCACAGTCCAGAGATGCTCCATACGGAGAGTTTGGGACAGCTGCAGTTCTCTGGGGTTGCTGCAGACAGATCATAGAACCACTGGATAGAATCCCAGGATGGTTTGGGTTGGAAGGGACCTTAAAGACCATCTCATTCCAAAGCCCTGCCATGGGCAGGAGGAACATCTTCCACTAGACCAGCTTGCTCCAAGCCCCATCACATGGAGTGTGCAGAATGCTGTGCTTTGACTGCCAGCTTGGTGTTGGAAGCACTCCTGGGAATCACACAGGAATGGTGAGGACATAAGACCCAGAGTGTGATGTGGGATTTGATTTAACACACTCAGAGTTTATATGGTGAGGTCTTTTAAGAAGCAATTTATCATTCTTTGCACACAATGTACCCAGGGAATTGCAGCCCCTCTCCTGCTCCTGCTATGCTGTCCAGGAGCACAAGGTGTCTCTTATGGGTTCCCAGGCCAACATTTCCCTCTGCAGCATCGAGTCCCTTTCTACTCGCTGGACAACAACACAATTCACAGAAGCAGAATCTTATGGCACAGGGCAAACCCAACAGGTGTGGGGAGCAAAGAGGGAAAGCAGACCTGCAGCTCCTTAGGGCAGAGCCGTCCCCATCACACAGTGCCAAGTCTCAAATGTTTTTAGCCTTTCGCAATCCCCATCCCAGGAATTCTCACCTGGGCTTCTGGCACCTCTTCAACTCAGAAAAGTGCCAGGACAGAGGATTTTTCAAGCCTTCATGCATAATTCCCTTTTACTTGGGCCAGGTGATATTAGGACATTCTCCTGTGGCGTCCAAGAGGAAAGGTAAACAGGACACTCGATGGATTCAAACAGAGGGTGTGTGCTCTTCCTTGGCAATTAGTTTGAAAAGGCTGACTGGAATGCTGGTATGGCTTCCTCTGGACTGGGAATGTCCCCTGCCACTGCTGGCACTTGGATTGGGACCAAAGAGGCAGCTGTATGGGTAACACAGCTGGAGGAGTGGAGACATCTGGGTGGTGGGTTCTGTTTTCTCCCACCTTTTCATGTGAACAAGAAACTCTTGTAGGAAGGGTTCTCCTTGGGAAGGATTCAGGAAGAAAATCAATTATTTCAGCAGAGAAAAGCCCAAAGCAAGTGTGCACCCAGGGAAAAGCAGATCCAAACAGGTTTTGCTCCCAGATTCAATTCCTTAATTAAATGGGAATGTGTTGCACTTGAGCTCAATGGAAAACTGCAGAAATGAGACCAATAAGAGGCAGAACTTGAGGAAACCATTTTTTAGTCAAACACCATAGATACAAGCAGAAGAGTGGGTTTCTAAAGAAGCTGTGGCTGCCCCATCCCTGCAAGTGTCCAAGGCCAGGTTGGACAGGGCTTGGAGCAACCTAGGATAGTGGGAGGTGTCCCTGCCCATGGCAGGGGGTGGAATGAGATGAGATTTAAGGTTCTGTCCAACCTAAACCAGTCTGGGATTCTGCGTTCCACATCCACAGAAGAACAAAAAGGACAGGTCCCTTCCCACCCAAACCATTCTGTGATTCCAGGGTTTAATGCTCCAGATGGAATGATGGTTCTGTGAAATGGAAACCAGTGACTCAGTCGTATGCCAAGTGAGGACCAGGGATCCACTGCCCCAGCTGGCTTTGTGCCAGCATGGCTGTGCAGACAGTGTAACACAGGTGCCAGAGGGGAAACCCCTATGTCCCTCAGCAGGACATTCCATGGCTTCCCATGACCAGGGAGGGATGGACATCTAATGTGCAATCTGTTGGTCCCTTTTCCCAAGGAATTTGGGAGTGTGGTGGTCCTTTTCCATGACAGATGGAAATGAGTGAGGTACAGGTACAATATTTTCCCTGCTTCATTGTTTCTAAGCCCTTTCAGAAGCTGAGTTTCCAAAGAGAAGGGTGGATTGGCATCACCTTAATGAAAACTAATTAAACGTAATTATTTAGCCCTTGGAAAATATTCCGGCTCCACCAGGAACACCCTGCAGTTGGCTTTTAAAAGGCAGGAAGAAAGTCCTTTTCCAGAAGCAGGTTTTCATATCAGCTGATGTGGTGGGGAGAGCTTCTCGTTGAGGTCTTTCATGATCACAGAAACCAGGTTGGCCAAGAGTCTGGCACAACCAACCTGAGCCTTGCATTTTTGAGAGTAAGGAACAGCCTCCTCCACCCAGTTTCATGGATTTAGGAAATGTGCAGGGAGGTGGGTAGAGTAAGGGGGGGAAGCTTCACCCACATCTTCTGATTTTTCTCTGAAAGCTGCTGGATTTAGGGCTGAAGAGGTTTTACAGAGTAAGATAATTCCTGCCAAGACATTCTCTGCTAGCAAAAACCCCCAAAACCACACAACCAGCCACAGAACAGGAAACGCCGTTTCTCAGAAGTGACGGGTCAGGGAAACGTCAGCCCCTGGTTTGTAAAAATGGATGAGCACCGAGCTGAGTTTGAGTTACTAGAAAGACTAAGAAGCCTGGGTTCTCAGAGTCTGATGTTTACGTACATTACTTTTCTCCTCTACTATGCCACACCTCTGCCTCTCTGCACCCTCATCTCAGCACCAGGGACCTGAAACACTCAGTGGTCCAGGCAGCAAAGGATGGGAAAATCCTCCTGATCTCTCCCTCCTTGGGATGCTTCCTTGTCTCTTCCCTCCATTTCTTGGGAGTTGAATTATCCCAGAGCCCTTTGCAATTCATTCAAGGGGATCTCTCCATAAACATATCCCAGGCTGCCCAGAGCAGCTGTGACTGCCCCATCCTTGGAATGTCCAAGGCCAGGTTGGACAGAGCTTGGAGCAACCTGGACTAGTGGAAGGTGTCCCTGCCCATGGCAGGGGGTGGAATGAGATGAGCTTTAAGGTTCTGTCCAACCTAAGCCAGTCCAGGATTCTTTGTTCCACATCTGGAGCCTTACCATCACACAGACAACTGTGGCAGGGAGGAATCAGTGCTGGCAGTTCTGGCAGCTCAAGCACAGGAGCAGACACTGCCTGCGTGTGCTCTGGAGCTGTCTGAAATGGAGGAAGCCATGAGCAGAAAGGCTGGGCTCAGCCTTTCTGAGTTCTGGTGCTGAGTTCTCCTGGTTCTGAGTTCTCAGCACCAGCCGTGCTCTTCCCAGAGCTGAAGGAACAAGAAAAAGGAATTGTGTGTTGCAAAACTATTGGAAACTGCAAGGTCATGACGGAGACTGAGCCAGCCTGAGTGGGCTTTGCCCAGAGGGAGCTGGGTGACCAAGGTGAGTGGCAGCAGAACCAAAACCCTGGATTCTCAGATGTCAGCTTTTCACAACCTTTCTTCCATGGAAAACATGTGACTTTTGATTGTAAGGAGCCCAAGGGAACCAGCTCTCAGGCAGACAATCCCTGACTCCTGGGGCTGGTGAAACAATGGAAGCTCTTTAGGAAGCTGAGCTGAGCCTGCGCCGATGTTTTTGCGCCATCAGTGTTTCAAAGAGGGGTTTGGGACCCCTGGTCCTTGACCACCAGGGAGGTGGCATCTGCCACTGTGGCTCAGAGAGAAAGCCAAATTCTGATGAGATGCTAAGTGATTAGGTGACTCTCCCTCCCTTGCAAGGATCCATCCAAGGCTGGCAGCCCCTCCTGGGGAAGGCATAGGCTCAGCCCAAACCCAGTCTGAGGGTGTTTTGGAGACGGAACAGCCCAGGATCCCTTCAGCCTCTGCAAACCCAGCTGCACCAGCAGCAACTCAACCCCCACAGCACTCACATAGGTTACAAAGATGAGCCCAAAAGAAGACCTGAAGAACAGATCCCACTTTTTAATGGACAAAGGGGCTCAGGGATTCCAGAGAAGAATGGAATCAGGGATTCCATGCCCCACTCTGACCCCTCACCCTTGTGCCACCGGGCTGCATCTTTTCCATGCAATCACTCAGTTCCCTGTCTCTTCCTCCCTCATGCTTCAGGTGAGCACAAATTTTGTAAGTCATGGCTAAAATCACAGCATGTACCAACACCGGGGTCGTTGGAGCAGTAGGTCTGGTGTGTAGGAGAAAGCAACACTTTTTATTAATATTTCTGACCAAAACACCACGTCTCCTCCTCAGCCTCATCTTGCTAAAGGTGTGCACAAAACTTCTCCTAAGTCTTCCCAGCTGAGTTTCTAGGGAAGCTTCTGGCATGCTTATGGTAATTTCCTCTGATTTGTTCATTATTTTGATATTCAAAATGCCTCTGGCATGGTCAGAACTGATCGTGGGTCTCCAAATCCTGGACTGGGCTGCAGAGCCTGTCCCACACCCCCCAGCTACAGAAATGTGCACACGTGAAGTCTTGGCTGGAATATTAGACAGAAAATATTGTTGGAATATCAGCTAGAAAATAGTGGGGTTTGCCACTGCACCCTGGGGCAAGGTGGACAAGAAGATAAGGTCATACACAGAGGATGCTCATTTAAGAAAAGTGATCAAAGGAGGCTTTTTGGGTAATCAAGTGCAATTTTTATCTCTATGATGGAAAACTTGAGTTATACAGCCCACATGTACCCTCTGGAGCAGAATTTCAAGGAAGAGAAACTCCCTGCATATTTTTGGATGCCTCATTTACTGAGAGAGGGCTGAATCACAGCATTTGAGTAATTGCAGTGAGGAATCCAGCTTTCTCCAGAAAAACTCACCATGGCACAACTTGTGCTGCTTCCCCTCCTCTGGACCAAGCCATGGTCGATGTTTCCCTGGAGACCTGAAAACTGAGACACTTTGCTAAAACCCTTGCCTGGTGGATATCGTCCAACTTTCAGTTTCCAAGGCCTCAAAAATATGTGCTCAGGAAGCAACACAGTCACATGCCAGTGGTGCAAGCATAACCAAAGGCAACCTAAGGCAAGATGTCGAGTAATTTACTCCAGGGTTACTCAGGTTCTTTTGTGCTGACAGGGGTGGGGGGAAAAAGAAAACAACTTACATTCGAGAAGTGGATTATTTACAGGGTTCTTTGACCTTCCTGGCTTTCAGCTCAGGACCTGGCTTTCAGGGTTTTCCACTTCTCAGGTATGACCCAGGTTGAGCTTCAGCACAGTTGCCATCAAGTTTCTTTCTAAGCCAGGAAAAAAAAATCCATTTTGAGCTACTTGTGACAACTCCTGACTTCCTCTTCTTTTGTCTCCTCACTCCCTGGATTGCTGCCTTTTAATTTTTTTTAATAGAAAATATTTTTAAGGATGTTAAAGGGGAGCAGCCCAGCCCAGGGAGTGGAGCAGCCTGTGCCAGGGGTGGCTGTCCCGTGCCACAGAACAAGAGTGATTTCCCTGCAGGAAGGGTTGACTGCCTTGGCCAAAGAGCTGCTTGGGGAGCAGGAGTCCTGCAGCAGAGCAGACAGGATTTCCAGTTCGGAGAACAATTCCCATCAGGATGTGTTGCTAAGGTCACAAGTGGAAGCAGCAATGATATCCATGCCAAGACTCTCCAGAGCTTTATCCCAGCTCCAAAGATAAGTGAGGCTTTGCAAGACAGACACAAGGAAGCTGGACCTGGACCACCCCTGCAAGGAGAAACAACAGCATTCCCCAGACCACTGAGTACCACATGGATCACCCTGGATACCTGCAGATTCCTGGAGGCAGGATCAGTCCATAGGAGACACAGGGTGTTGTTCCCATAACCTATTCACAAGGCCTATTTCCTTCATGAGGAGAGCAGCAGAGCTGAGTTGACCAAAGCCAAAAGTGACATGGGCATGGCTTCCAACCAGCATCCTGAAATGTTCCCTTGAGGCAGGACAGTAACGTCCAAAGCTGGCACAATTCAGAGAGGGACAAGCAGCTTCTTTAATGTCAATAGAATGAAGGGAGGGGCAGATCCACACCTCTTCCCTAGGCCTTAAGACAAGGATGAGAGGAGAGCAGCTGTCACCCAGCAGCACAGACAACATCCAGCTTCCCGTGGCAGTGGTCCCAGCTGGCCCCATGGGATCAGAAGGGCAGGCCTGATGCTTCCAGGGCGCGTACAGACCCTCAGCATAGGTGAGGAAGGGAATCCAGCAGCGATTCCCAGCAAGCTGGACACACAGAGTGGCATTTTCCTGCATCGGTGATGGTGCCCAGCCAGGCAGAGCGGGCTGTGAGTCAGCAGAGGAGTGGCGTCCCTTGGCACTGCAACCCTTGTCCTTTCTCCAGCTCCTCCTTCTCCTTCTGCCTGCTCTCCCGCTGTGGTTTCAGAGCGATGTTTTCCTGCTAAGCCCACGTGTGCGGAGACTTGCCCATTCTTCCCCAAAAGCCCCCTGAGCCATGGCATTGACGTCAGCAGCACTCCAGCTGTCAAACAATGGAGATTAAGGCTTGGCAGGCGATGCCAAGCCATGGAGCACGTGTACCTCCCCGGGCAGGTGAGCAACATTCCCTGCCAAACAGGAACAGGCGCATTGCATCAACCCATCTGCTACACCTGGACACCTGACCCAGCCTGATCCCCAACCTGATCCCTGGCAGGAGCTGGGTCATGCCCCCAGGGCTCACAGTCCCTGTGCTCGCCCAGGACCCACCATGGCCAGGGCACAGGGCTGGAGGAGGCAGAGCCCTGACAGGGGCTGCTCGGTCCTCCAGCCCATGGGAGGGTTATCCTGCTTGCCAAGGGATGTGCAGTACCAGGAACAGGCCCGGGGCTCGTCCCTCCCTGTTCTTCCCAGCACAGGGACAGAGGTCACAATGTGCTGCCTCTTGCAGAGGAGTGGCACAGCCAAGGCCTCGCTCGGGAGGTTCAGCCCTGGGGGTTTTCCTGGAGCAGACAGACATCTTCAGGACACTCAGTCCCAACCCACAGCAACAGCCTGGGCAACAGGGAATGTCTGGGACATGGCCAGGCTGGCACCAACTTGAGGGAGCAGCTGGAAAGACTCCTGGAAAACAGGAAGGGAGCTGCTTCTAGTTATCATGCTTGACCATCCTATTGTCCTGGCTTTGCATGCCAGCCTTCCCATTCCTGCTGCAGGCACAAGGTGCCCCACTGCCAGCAGGGCTTCCAGGACCTGTCTTTTGCCAAAATAAAGGCAGGAGAACTCCAAACACCAAGGTCACCCAGCACTGCCAATGTAACTCAGTTCCCAGGCTGTGTTCAGTAAGGACCTGGGGGCCCTCAGAGCAGGAGGAGAGACAGAAACATCCTTGTGAACAGAGCAGAACCTGAGCCACCAGCAGGGCACCAGCCTTCCTCCCAACCTTCACTCCTCACCAAACAAGCAGAGCCAGGAGAGCACCTGAGGTCAGAGAAACACTATCTGCAACACCCAGAGACAGGAACCACAAGGATGTGACAGCTCCAGCACAAGCTACAAACCCTGTGGGGCTTGTGCCCTGCTTTCCGGGAAGACCTCCAGCTTAGTGTGTCTCCTTCTCCAACTGCAGGATCCCGCTGGCAAACTGGGTCTCACCAGGTGCAGGAGGGAAGAATGTGGCTCACCCAGGTGGAACAGACAGTGCTGCCTGGGGACAAGGTCACAGCACTTCCATGGACATGGCCAGTGTCCAGCTCCTGCCCAATCCCTCCACACCGGGCTAGGAACACCAGACCCCACATACCAACAGGAGAGCCAGGCACTGGCACCTCCTTGTGCCAGGGCTCCTGTAACTCACCCTGCACATGGGAATACCTGTTGGTGAGGTCCTGCCTCTAACCAGGACATCAGGAGATGCTCCCTCTCCCAGGCTTCCCTTCTCCAGCTCCAAGGACCAGGTCAGTCTGAATGAAAGCTGACAGTTTGCTGGAGTCCCTGCTCTACAGCACAGCCAGGGTTCAGAAGAGAAGACAAAGGTGCCCAGGGCAGGAGGCACCCAGGATAAGAGCTGCTCCAGCTGCAGCAGGCTGGCAGGGACAGCACTTTCTCATGGACTCTGTTGACGTCTCCTCCTGAGTGGCCCTTGGTGTGGTGGGATTCAAGGGGCTCCTGTGAGCTGCCCCCTTTCACACGCTTCACATCAACCCTTCTAGCAAACCAAACCTTTCACCCACCATTATCAAGGGCCAGGCCCAGCGTGCCTGGATGGCAGGGGAGAATATCATCAGTTTGAGTCCTTGCCATGTGCTCTCCAGCAGGACACTCTGAAAAGAAAACCATAGAAGACATTTTTCAATTTTGGTCCAAAAAGGGCATCTACCGTGGCCCATGTCAGGAGGCTCTGAGCTGGAGGAAACGGCTACAGCAGAAGGGTCAGAGCACAGGGGCCCAGAGAGCCCTAGGAAAGCAAATTCACCAGCCCAGGCTCCTGGTATCAGTTTGCAGGAGGCACTGGGCACTGTCAAAGCAGCCTGAGTTTGCTGGAGGGCAGCTTGTCTCTGGGTGTCATCCTGCGCCTTGCGGAACCTCAGCAGGCAGCCGGCCACTCAGGGCCACAGGCCCCTGAACACCAATGCCAGCCTCTTCCCTGGCAAACAAAACTCACCAGCCCAGGTTCCTGGTGCCAGTTTGCAGCAGGCACTTGGCACTATGAACTCAGCCTCAGTTGGCAATGATGGCAGCTTGGGTCTGGGAGTCATCCTGCACCTTGCAGAACCTCCGCACGAAGCCGGACACTTAGGGCCACAGGCCGTTGAACACAAATGCCAGCCTCTTCCCTGGCAAACACAAGTCACCAGCCCAGGTTCCTGGTGCCAGTTTACAGCAGGCACTTGGCACTGTGAAACCAGCCCCTGTTGGCAATGATGGCAGCTTGGGTCTGGGAGTCATCCTGCATCTTGCCCAACCTTAGCAAGCAGCCGGCCACTCAGGGCCACAGGCCCCTGAACANGTCTGGAAGTCATCCTGCATCTTGCCGAACCTCAGCAGGCAGCCGGCCACTCAGGGCCACAGACTTCTGAACACCAATGCCAGCCTCTCCCATGGCAAACAAAACTCACCAGCCCAGGTTCCTGGTGCCAGTTTGCAGGAGACAGTTGGCTCTCTCCAAGGAGCTTCACGTTGCCATGAGGGCAGCTTGGGTCTGGAAGTCATCCT
>VYZP01049338.1:18918-38158 GCA_013400635.1 Hypocryptadius cinnamomeus | reverse complement strand
CCTGACTTTCGGTTTGTAGAAGTTATTGAATGAAGTCTGTGGGTGGTGCCAAGGCAGTAGCAACCTCATTGGTGCCTCAGATATGTTGCAATTCCCAGGTCTGATGTTTTTCCCAAGAGTAGGGGCAGTGTGAGGAGAGGCATGCTTTCTTTTCCTGTAGTCATTACCAGGTGATGTGTGCCGCGGTGAGCAGGGCTTATTGTTGAACAGAGTGCATCGGCAATTGAATGCAGCTGATTTTCACCTAAGACCAGGCTGGAGAGAGCACTCTTGCAGGAGCCTTGATCTCTGGGAGTTCTGAAAGCTGAAAGAATCACAGATCCTAAACCTTTCACCATGAAGAGCTCCAGAAATGTTTTCTATCTTCTCTTCTTTCATGCTGGTAAGTGTCCTCCAAAAGCGTTTGCTTTGCCATGGGAACTCTGTGTGATGTGAGAGAGCAGAAGGAAACTAGAACCACTTCAGAGCCAATCTCATATGGCCAGAAGAATAAACAGAAGGAAGTAATAGAAAAGCAATAGAAAATGCTGTATTGACCACCATGTATATCTCTTGACTCACTGGTGTCAAATGTTGTATTTCCCCAGCACTGAATCAATTTCTGGTTCAGTGGTGTCTGTTTTTCACAACAATGAGCAGTTCTGCGACACTTACTTTGTAAAAATAGAAATAATTGCTTTTTTTCACTTCTCATGCTCTGTGCAACATGTTGGCTTTTTCCTGTCACTTCCAAATTGTATTGGTGAGTGCTTTTAATTTCACCAGAGGTGTAGGTGCTGTTTCTGAAGCACTCTTCAGTTCTTCAGAAAACAAATGGTCCTAGTTAATTTTTTTCCCCAATTTTTTCTGTAGAAAGCCCTTGATACTGTAATAGCAGCTGTATAAGTAGCCATTTGATGTTATACAATGTAGTACCATTGCTTTGAGGAGTTATTGGGATGTTTGTCAGTGATAGTTATGGGTGTGTTAGGAGTCTGAGCATATTTCAAATGGAAGTAGCCAGCTTCTGCCATTTTAAGCTTTATATATATATATATATATGTCTACTGATATACAGAAGGGCCAAAATTGAGAATAAACTTGGGTTCAGATACTGACCTGATATTTTAAGCTGATTTTCCTTGGCAGGAGGAAGAGAGGATAGCTGCTGGCCTTGTCTGTGCTCAAGCCCATTTCAGATGGGCTATGTTGTAAGGAAGGAGCTAGGATATTGCCCAGATCTGACTTTCCTCTAACAACAAAATTCAGCAATTTGGAAAAGGACCAATAAAGACTTGGTTTTGGAAAAAAACAGTGGATTCATGCTGTTTCACTGTTTTGGTTGAAATATAGCACTAAAAGGATTTTATGTTTCAGGTGTATGGCTGATGATTTTTCATACTTTTATGCTTTACCCCCTGTGTGTGTATATGTAAAATCAGAATGCTGAGGCTGAAGAATGGCACTTAGCATACATACACACTGAGAGACTGAGTCCCCAGTTTAATTTCTCTTTGCTTATGTTTATAAAAAGAAAACCCCAAAATGAAAACCAGGATTTTTCTTCCACTCCCAAGGAGTTAATGGTGAAAATTTCACCCCGACAGATGAGGTAGTATGAACATCAAGATTTTGTGAGGTGTATTTTTATCATGACCTGTTGTAGCTTTCTCCCAGCACTCCTGGTCCTCAGAATTCCTGCAGCTCAGAGGTGAGCAGTTGTTTCTCCCTCTGCTGGCATATGCTGCCATGAAAACTTCCTGTAAGCTTTCCAAGTCTGACTTAGTATTTGTTGACAGCAGTAGAGTTGGCTCTGTGTCACAGAGGAACAGCAAGCCAAACCCACTGTTTCACTATTGGATCTTTTGGCATCAACAGTCTTGTTTAGTCTGCAGCCACGAAGTCAGAAGATGCAGGGAGCACTATCGGGCACTAGCAGAGTCATTTTTAGCTGCCACAGTCAGATGTGGCATCTCAGCTCCATGGCACTGGGGGGGAAGTAGAGGGCCACTTAGAGGTATTAGAAAACCACATGATAAATGGTTTACAGCAGACTCCAGTTAAAAATGGAAATTGTAGACAAGCAGTGGAATATTGTGTCCCTGCTTACGAAAGTGACCGTGCCTGTTTGTCCGACGCCTGCGTTTCCATTTCACCGCACTGTCTGCGCACGGTGACCTCTCCCCACAAGAGCAACCAAGTGTTTGTAACTTTGGCACTTGGTGACGTTTGGGGCTGCTGAAAGGCACCTTTCTTTGCTAATTAATGGAAATCTCCACTACTCAACTTGAGTCTTTTCATTCATGGCTCTGCCCTCCCCTTTTCCTGACTGTGGTTACGATCTCTTATGAAAGACTGTTTTGAAGGGCCAAGTTTACTTTTCTAGTTTTCATAATAAGCCTAGTGGCAAGGCTTTTGAGCACCCAAGGTTGCTTTTTTAATTCAGACCAATAAGGGCTGGTACAGGGCTCCAGATACTAACTAGCAATACTCAAGACAGGAACTGTCTTTGGACAGTCTCTTTGGTTTTGTAGCATGTCATTTTAAATAATAATTTCACATGGTTTTAACTTGATTATGATGGTGTATTCTGTAAGGTGTTTAAAATAGCCTGGATGCCCTGACCTATTCCATGGTATCCGTGTTTCTTATGTCAGCAACAAATGCCATTGGATTTCAGTATCTGAGTCTGATCTTTTGGTCAGTCCAAAAAAACTTCAGTATTCATGTTAATTGGAATGAAAGTGAGCCCTGTGAAGTGAGCCCTGATTTTTTTCTGTTTGGGGGGAGAAGCAGAACAAAAGTTTGTCTCTAAATGGTAAGCTCTGTTCCAAAAGCTCAGATGGGTTTTGTAATATTTTCTCTTGGTGCTGTGTTCGCAGCTCTCGGCCTGGAGCATGTCCGGTGGTGCACGGTGTCTGAACCAGAACTTTCCAAGTGCAATGGCATGAGCAAGGCCTTTAGTGAGGCTGGCATCCTTCCCCCTCTGGAGTGTACAGCAGGGGGGTCAGCTGCTAACTGTACCCAGATGATCAAGGTGAGCTGTGAGTGACACCAGTGTCATTAGTTCAATTTCTCCATGTGCCTAATAATAATCCCTTGGCAAGGTGCACTGTTCTGTGGTGAGTGTGTGGCCCTCCAGGCAGCTGAGCCTCTGCTTCCTGGCATTCTGACAAATCAAGGCATATCTCTTTTAAAAAAGAACTATACATATGAACTTGAATGTCAGAATGACCCTGTGCCATCTGTTTGGCTGCTCACATATGGCCAGTCATTAGGAACACAGCTAAGGTCTTAAATATTTTCTCCCAGATAGTAATCCTTGATTTGGGAATTGTGTCAGGTTTATTTAGCAAATATTTAAGAAGGGATGGAGCTACAAGATGCAGACAGTAGTTAAAGCTGTGCTGCTTAGCCTCTAAGTAGATTGTATTTCGATAAACTCTGGATCAAACTCCCATTTCAGGGTCCTGTTATGGAAATTGCTGTATAAACAGATGAGCTGAGTGTAATCAAATCAAATCTCCCAATACTGAGTACAAAAGAAAGGCAAAGCAGCAAGTGGGGTGAGCAAAGGGCAAACCTCTGTATTAAGCTGTATTAATTCAGCTGCCCAGAGTGTCCTCAGCTTTCAAAATGAGTGTGCCTCTGGGGAAGGCTTTAAAGACTGTGAATATGTGAATTTGCAAAACGATGTATGCAAAATAATTCCCTCCTTTAGAGGGGGAAGGAGGTAAAAAGTGGATGTTGGAAGAAGTGTGGAGGCAGGTAATCATGGTTGTCATCACTGGCAGAGTGTGGGGGAAGGGAAGGCTGGCTGGCTGTGCTAATAAAGAATGTTCTTTGTAGATATGCCTGAGAACCAGGTTTCTGTGGAGATGCAGCCTGTCAAGGACAAGAGGTTCAGAGGAAGGAAAGGAGATCTGAAAGAACAGTTTGAAGGGAGATGAGGCTGATGATTATGTGGCTAGAAAAAAAGGAACAGATTTCAAGAACTGCTATCTTGTAATTTTTGTCAATGAAGCAGAATAGTTGTCTGACTCCTAAGACTACCTCATTGCCTCTTGATAAATGCTGTTCTTGAGCAAGGGTGTCAGACTGTATTGAAGAGTGCTGAGAGCAGATACTGATACAGATGTGGATCTCACCTTGAGAATAGACAGGGCATTGTGATGTCAGATCTTCTGCAAACCACTTGGCTGATTGCTGCATTGCACAGAGGAAGCTGTTAGATTCTGCAAAGCAGATTGTATAAAGGGCTGATGAGTGTCTGATTCTGAAATACAGAGCTCACAGAATTGCATTTGCAAGCCATTGGAAATAGCAGGCAGGCAGACAGCATGAGTAAGTTGCTTTCTGATAAAATGAATTTTCACTGTAAGGCTTCGGACAAGACTTTGTCCTTTAGATCTCCTTTTTGATTTTTTCCCCTTGTGCTAATAATCTACTAAATATTCAAGCTGGCCTACTCTGTGTAGGACTGTGTGGAATCCCTGAGTTGGCATCTGCACTGAACTCTGATCCTTGAGGCCAAGAAGGGAGCAGGACACAGTGGCTGAAGAGGCAGGTGTTGTTTTGTAACACTGCATAACTTGGACTTAGACCTGTGTATGTGTTAGCACATGGATAAAGGAAAAAACCTTTTTGATTGAAGGTGTGTAAAATCTAAGAAATACCTAAATATTTAACTGGGGAACCTGACAATATTGAATGTGACCAGACCTGATTTTCAGCAGGTCTTTAAAACACTTATGTAGGTAATTCTCAAATGTTGTGACACAGAAATAAACTTCCTCTGAAAATAATGAAGAGAGTACTAGCATCACATGTATACTTAATAAAAAATTGTAGCCAAATCCCGTGCCTTTGCTAAATTTATTGGCAAATGCTTGCTGGAAAAAAAATGCTGTTGATATGTCACCTCAGCAATAATTGTGTGTTATTTAAAGGAGAGATCTGTAGCCTGAAAACTACTTCATGTTAAAAACAATAATAGACCTTTTTTGTCTTGTTGTGCTATTTTTACAAAAGCTATTTATCAGAGGCTCTGTGTGTAAACAGAGCTCAAAGGTTCTGCTTTTTAATCAGAAAAGTGCTATTTGCTATGAAAATGTGGCCATATGACATGCCTCATGGTTTTTGTGGCCAGCCCTTTCCATTTTATCTGCTCTACTTCCGACCACAACCAATTCTAGAAGCTCATTTTGTTCTCCCTGAGGGTAAGAGCCTTCTAACTCCCACTTTCTCTCCTGTCAAGTGTCCCTTCTGAACCACAGATTGTATTTGATTCCTACACTGTCCTGTGCTCTGACCCTCCCCAGTGGAATATCACATCTAGTTATTCAGAAAGATTGTGTCTGTTCTTTAAGATGCAAATATCTCCCAACCCCAAGTCCACTTCAGGTTCCCTTGGATTTGTTCAGCTCTCATTCATGAGAAGCAGCTCTCAGGACATCTGTTGTTTCAGCTGATTAATGAATATCATCTTTTTTCTCCTTCAAGCCAAACAAGTAAAAGATTGTAAATTACATGGCAACTTCAAATCTGGTTGAGATGTCAACATTGACATATTACCTGTGCTCTCACACAATGCCTTAAAAAGTGTTCAAGCTCTTTATGTGGTTCAGCCTGTGGGAAGCTGCTGTGGTGTGCTACGCAGTCCTAGCCCTGCCCTGACCATGCTTTACAAGCTCCCAAGGTATGGAGAAACTAAATGACCCCCTCCAGGGCCTAACCAGAGGTTGAGCAAACTGATAAGAAACTTGGAATTAGCTTAGAAATGCAAAATGTCACACTGCTGATTATTTTCTTGGCAGTATCTTGTCTTGGTGAGAAATGCCCTCTCCTGGCTCCCATAGGTTCAGTACACAGAGGGAGCTGATTCTGCTGCCAGGGGTGTGTCCAGCAGTTCTGCTGGCCCTGCACATGGGGGAACCCATCCTGTGCTCTCCAGAGCAATCCTGCAGCTGTAGCAGCATCCCAGCAAGCTTGGTGTTACAGTCACCAGAAAATATGAGGTGTTGCTGGGCACCTTCCCCAAAGTGGATGCCTCAGATTTGTATCCTCCCAGTTTGAACAGTCTTTTTAGACACTTTCCTTCTTCTCAGGAACTCATTGCCACACCTGCTCCTCCACTCACAAAATGCATGTCTGGCTTGTGCTGAGCTACAAGCCAGGCTCTAAGGGTGCTTTGGAGTGCACTTTGGCATTCAGATTTTGTAGCCCCAAAAATATTATTTTGACCTATCTGTGTATAATCTAAAAATGTATCTACTTTATTTAACTCTTCAAGCTTTGGGGCACTAGCTACAGAATGCAACTTCAAATTGCTGGGCTTTAAGATTCAGCAGAGAGCTGCAGCATCCATTTCTAAGGTTTCTTTGAACTATTAAGACTGGTGAAGCCATCATTGTGCAGGGCTGGTTTCTGCATTGCTTCTGCAGGAAGGCAATTTTGAAGGTCTAAATTCTCTCTTGGTAAGAGTTGTTCAGAAATTTGTGAGCCCTTAAAATAATTGGAAAAAGAAAACACAAATGCATATTAACTAAGGGCATTTTCTAAATGCATGGGTACTCTGGTTGTTGATAACTACTGATAATTAAGCTTTAACATGTATTCTGCCCTTGTGTCTGCACAGGATGACTTGGCAGATGCAGTGACCCTGGATGGACGTTTGATTTTCCAGGCTGGAAGGGAGCATGGTCTGAAACCTGTGGTTGGGGAAGTATATGATCAAGGTATATTCCGACTAAATACTTTTTAGATTACTTAAAATGCATAAGAAGAAGCTTGTATTTACTGCTTGCATTTTATTTGGAGTCTTCTTGAAGAGTCTAAACAGTGGGTAGTGGTCAGGTTCCCTCTTGGTTGCTCCTGCCTGTAACAGACTGTTTGGGGAAACAGGAGACAGGGCTGTCCTGAAGCATTTAGGTCAGAGTAGCTGTTCCTGTAATAAATTTGTTGGGTAGGTTTTTGTTTGTTGTTTACTGTCTCTCTGCTTTCTGTGTTCTCTATTCCATAGATTTATAGATTAATGAATTGCTAAGCATAAATCACTAGGTTTATCTCTTAGTCCTATACATTGGAATAATTAGATTTTGCTTTTACTAATGTGTGATAACCTGCTGGAAGAAAGGAAGTACTAGATTCTGCTTCTTGCCTGGGTGACCTTAAGCTTTGAGTTCCTTTCAAGGCAGAGACAATAATTCAGTGGTGACTTGTCATCCTGACCAAGAGCTCAGTATCAACATGTTTGTGTAGTTCAGAGCTGGATGATGCTCCCCCTAACTTTAAGATACAAGGGAGGGGAGAGCTCTGGAAGCAGTTTGCTGGCAGTGCTGTCCCATCACTCTATTGTGAGATCGAGCTGGATTTGTTTTGTAGCTGGGTCTCAGTGTTACCTGGCCAAAGGCATCTTCAGAAGTGGCTGTTGGGGTCAGTCCACAGGATCTTGGATCATCTGCAGCAGCCCCCCACCCTATTAAACACATCATGACTCTGGTGAGGGACCTGTACTTTGGCTTCTCAAAACCAAACAGGCCTCAGGATCCAGAGGCTGACTATCTCCATTAGTCAGGCTATGAGCTCAAATCAGAGAAAAGTGGAAGAAATTTAGTGATTTATGATCTAAATAAAGTCAGATTGAATGACCTTATGATCACTTCAAACCCTCAGCTCTTGACTCTGAGTTATATTAAACTATAAAACAAAGATAATGAAATCAGCTTTGATGCTCCAGAGACATCAGTTGACTTTGCTGTAACAAAATTAAGATCCACTGTGGAGTAAATTATATTGGTCTCAATTCAATCCAGATATATTTAGAGTAATACAAAATTTCTTTCTGAAAGGAACCTCACTTTCAAAGCAGAGTGACCTCCAAAGCTAGAGCAGATTGCCTGTGGACTAAGACAATTCACACTGAAAAAGTTACATTGATTCACAGTCAGCAGGGTCTCAGCAAGGATGTGAGCACAGTGACTTCCTTGTGGGTAGAGCAAGCACAAGAGTCCAGAAATCAGTGTATGTCACTGTAATGCTGCTGTGGGGCTACTCAGGTTGTTTCTCTTTCTTCCTGTGCAGAGATTGGAACTTCGTATTATGCTGTGGCTGTGGTAAGGAGAAGCTCCAACATCACCATCAAGAGCTTGAAGGGAGCGCGCTCGTGTCACACCGGCATCAACAGGACTGCGGGCTGGGATGTGCCAGTGGGCTACCTCACTGCCACTGGGCACCTGGCACCTATGGGCTGTGACCTTCCAAAAGGCAAGGGTTACAGGGCAAAGATCCCTTCAGCAATGCTCTCCCAATGGTCTTGGGACCCTCTGTGTGTGTACAGAAACGTGTGACTCAGCTGCTGTTTTGTTCTTTGACTTTGATGCTCCTTGTAGGATTCTAATGTAGGATGAAGACTGCAGGGTTGTTGGTTGTTTTAAACATGGAAAATATCTTTTAAGAAGAAAATAACTTGTGCCTTCTGGATCTTTTTTAGAGATGTACTGTGTGGATGTGTTAAAATGAAATGGATCTTGTTTATTCATTGCTAAAAATGCCTCATTCTAATTTTGCATTTAGCTGTAAGTGACTATTTCAATGCAAGCTGTGTTCCTGGAGCAAATGGTGTGAACTATCCCAAATCCCTCTGTCAGCTCTGCAAAGGGGACTCAGAAGGACAGAACAAATGTGAACGAAATTCCCAAGAGCAATACTATGACTACAGTGGGGCTTTCAGGTAAAAATCATGTCTGCCAATTTTTTTATTGCTGTACCCTCTCCATAGTCATCGTGTTCAGGCCTCACTGACAAGAAATTGAACCTACAGAGCTTCCAGTTGATCTTGTTAGAAAATCCATAGTTTTGTTAGGATAGACATGCTTTTAACCTGACTGATCAAAATTAATTCTTAACCCACTATTTCAGGTATTAATACCTGAATATTAAAACCAAATGGATATTTAGCACATATACTGGGCAGAAAAAGCCCACTGCTATTTGCTTTGTCCAGCAGCTGTTGACACAATCTGAGTGTTTCAGCAAGCTTTACTGACTTACCTTTCCCAATGAAAACAGATGATCCTTGGAGCCTGAGAGCTGAACTGCTGCCCTACTTGGCTGTTTCAGTTATCCCACCTAGCTGCTCTGAATTATCGAGTTGCTCTGCCCTCCATTTTTGCACACCAATCTTTATTTTCCTCCTTCCCATGTGTGTGCTGTGTTGCAGCTCCCACTCCCCAAGTCATAGCATTAACAAGGGCAGAATTTGCTTATGAGAAGCACTTGCTCCTCCCTGTGTATTCCCCAAAGGACTGTGTGACTGCCTTAGACACAGAACTGTCCTGGACAAAGAAGGTCATGGTGTTTGTCCCAGGCAGCACTGAACATGTTGTTCATATTCACCAGATGACAATGATAGTTTACTTCATGCTCCAACAGCCTCTAGTCTCTGCCTTGAGCAAAACTCTCAGCACAAGGAAATAGGTCAGTGTCTGTGGCTGATGGAACGGAGCACAGAGCCCTCGGGCTGTCAGCTGGCATGGCCAGAGCACAGGGGTTTTGTAATGCCTCTTTGTGGTTGGATTTATATTTATTAGGTGTTTGGCTGAAAATGCTGGAGAGGTTGCTTTTGTGAAGCACAGCACAGTGCCTGAATATACAGATGGTGAGTAATCCTGAAGCTTGTTGAATAATGGCTGCAAGGTCTGAAATACAGTGTTTGTAATGACAGTATAATATCAAATCTTTGATGTATTTTGAATTGAGGAATCAGAAAAAAAATGCTGTAATACAGATGAAATCTGAAAACAGATGTACCCTCTGAGGTGTGCACCAGGAGACAGAGATTTTTTTGAACTGCTTGATAGTTTCAGTATAAGGTGAAAGGTGGAATCTTAAGCTGCTTCTGGAAAGAGACCTTCAACAGCAGAAGCCTCTTTTTATATAGACCTGGACTGTTACATTGCTCCAGCCTGCCAAGGGATTCAGTGGAGACTAGGAGAGCGTTAACCTGCCTTATCTGGCACTATGTGAAAACTACCTTGAGTATAACATTGCTTTAATATGTCTGACCGAGGGGGAGAAATACCCAAAAAACGTTGTACATGATCCTAAACTAGGGATGCTCTTGATACTGGTGCAGACCCCAGCACAGCTCAGTGCAGTCTCACAAACATTAGGGGAGCACAGGACCACAAAGATTCACAGGGTAAGCTGTGCAGTCAGGAACAGTTCAGAGATACTCAGGAGATGTGTTCTACTCCACGTGTGCAGGTGAGGCTTAGAGCAGGCTTGGAGCCAGAAGCATCGGCCCCCCTGATGTCTGTCCCCACCCTGTCTGGTTTCAGGGAGAAGCCTTTCTTCCTGGGCACAGCGCCTGCGCTCCCAGGACTTCCAGCTGCTGTGTGCCGATGGCAGGAGAGCCGATGTGACCGAGTGGAGAAGCTGCCACCTGGCCCGAGTCCCCGCTCGGGCCGTGGTTGTGCGGCCTGACACAGATGGGACAGTTCTCTTCCAGCTCCTAAACCAAGGACAAGTAGGAGGCCATTTCTTCATTGCTTCTTTGTGTTTTAGAAGGGCTCTCCCAGCTGTCTAAGCAGACTGACAATGGGATACCTGAGCACCTTTGGCTCTGCGGGGTTTGAAGGTGTATGGGATGTCACACATCTCACACAGAGCAATGTGTGACAGGTTCTTCTTTCTTTAACATTGCAGCAAAGATTTAATGGGGTGGGCGCCAAGTTTCAGATGTTTGACTCTGCAGTCTACGGCGCCCAAAATCTTCTGTTCCGAGATGCCACCACAGAGCTTGTTGCAATCACAGCTCAGAATTACCAGGCATGGCTGGGTGACGAGTATCTTCGTGCCATGCAAGCTCTGAGCTGCAACCCCAATAGTAAGTTGTCTGTAGATTCCTCTTTATGACCAAGGAAAAAGATAGCTGATAACACAGATCATCTTGATTCTGGTTTATTTTATTCTCGCTTTTGGAGTGTTATGGCAAGATACCAGTCTGATCTTTGAGCATGGGCAAAGGTCTCTTTTTGACCTAGAAACAATACTGCAGAACATTTTCCTGTGCAAATTGTCCAACTTTGTCATAAGATGCAGGCATTTTCTACCCTTTCTTGGTGTATGAGAGGCATTAATCTGGTAAACTGCTACTGCTGCCTGGTACTTAATTTCTTACCTGCTGACAAGGGGAAATAATAATGTGCTGCTGCACAAATCCCCAGGTAGTCTGTAAAAATGGATGAATGGATTCCTGGCAGAGGATTTCCTCCCTAAGCTGAAGGAGCCCCTCAGTTGCTCTTTATTGAAGCATTATGGTAGTATCTGATAGCAGGAAATGCTAATTTCCTGCTATCAGAAGAAAGTAGAAATTACTTAATACACATTCTGAGAAAGTCAGAAACACAAGTTGCAAGAATCTTTGCCTTAAGAAGCTTAAAAATGCTGTCAGCTGAGCCTCCCACATGTGATCTGTGCTGTGGTAAAGCACCATACCTTCCTGATTTTCTCTTCTGGGCATTGCTCTGTGACTGTCAAAAGTGAGGAAGTTTGTATTCAGGGTGGCTTTTTGCTGCACTCCACTAACATATTCTAGCTGGGTTTAATGGTCAGTAATTGTAGGAACTGTTCTTCCTTTGCTGTGGAGAGGTTTGCAGTGTGGACATAACTGCTCATCAGGGAGTGCCCTGGTTCCTGCTCAGGTGTAAGTTTGAGCTGGAGGGATGGGGAGCAACACAGAAGCAAATATTTTCAGTAACATGTATGGGACACATGTGACAGTGGGCAGTGTGAATCCTTGTTGTGTATTGCAGAGAAAGTGAATGTAGCATTTGCTTTTCAATTTTGTGCAGCAATGCCAGAAAGCCTGAACTGGTGTGTTGTATCCACTGAGGAGATTTGGAAATGTGGTGAAATGGCCGTTGCCTTTAGAAAAAAGAATTTGAAGCCAGCAATTCAGTGTATTTCAGCCAAGACAAAGGAAGAGTGCATGGAGCTGATCCAGGTAGGCTGCTACAATCCTTGTGCCATAACCCAAATGAGCAGAAACTGCTCTCTGCTGGGTAGGTGAGGTTAGATATGTGCACTCACTTTGGTGACAGGCAGGAACACTGGATTTCAAGGAGATGATCTGTAGCTCAGATGGTCTGGATGAGCCTGAACCCTGATGATCTTTGGCTGTGATGAGGGCACTGTTTCCCAGCTAACTCTAGCCTGTGTGTGTGAAATCTCTTGTCCCTGTTTCACTGATGATGCTTTATGCACATTTGGGAGGTTTTCTTTAGCAGTGTGATGCTCTTTTGCTGAAAGCCTTGCACTTCAAGGTGCCACAGGTGTGACCATAAAGGTGTCATCATTGTAGCAGGGAAAGTATGTACTGAGATTTTTCACAGAAATCCTGTGTTTTATTTTTCAGAAAAAGGAAAGTGATGCTGTAGTTCTGGGTGGAGCTGATATTTACACAGCTGGCAAGACATATGGCCTTGTACCAGCTGCTGGAGAAAGTTACTCTGGTAAGAAGATCCAGAAACATAAATATTGACTTTATTTTTCCAAGTCGTTTGAAAACAGCACTAAAAACACAGTCTTTTGTTCCCAGCCCTACTGGAAAAGCTGTTTTCAAAGGGAGGTGTTTATCTGTTAGAGCTGGTGGGAACAAGAACACTTTCATCATCTTGTCTGTAGGTTATTCAGCTCAGGTGTGCAGCAGCAGCAGCTTACAGAGCAGAGGTGAATGCAGCAGTGTGAGGCAGTAGAAGAGTAATTCCATATGCATCCATGCTGCCTGACTAGCAGATTGTTGGTGCAATTGAAGTTGCCACTATATAAGTGTAATGGATCCACAGATTATCATTGATCTGTGGGAATGCATAAGGTAAGGTGTAATGTGTTTTTTTCTATTTGTTTTACAAGATGATGACAGCAGCAATGCATACTATGCCGTGGTGTTAGTGAAACGAAATCTGTCCAATGCATTCACCATCAGTGACCTGAGAGGGAAGAAGTCCTGCCACACAGGACTGGGGAGAAATGCTGGATGGAATATTCCCATTGGTGTATTAATTAAGAGGGGGATTATTAAGAACAGAGGCTGTAATATTCCTCAAGGTAAGACAACAGTAATACATATCAAAGAGATAGTAATAGTCTAATGATAAACTTTAATTAGGCACGTGTTTTTGATATTTCATAGCTCCATACTGATCATATCTGTTTGTGAAGGGGTATTGTGTTTTTAATATAATGATTTGAAATGTTAAGTTTGCCAACAGTGTGGACTAGTGGAGGGGTCTGAGAATGTTACGTCTAACATGAAAGTATTCCTTTCCTTTATCACAAAATAATTGGCTAATTTAGGTTGGAAGGGACAGTTTGAGGTCATCTATTCCAAGCAACTGCATGAAAGGTCTGGTAGTTCATATTGCTCAGGGCTGTGCCCAGGCAGGTTCTGAGTAAGTCCTAGAACAGAGATTACACACAACCTCTCTGGACCCTGTCCCACTACTTGACCATCCTTGGTACAAAGGATTTCTTTTCTTACATCTAATCAGAATTTTCCTTCTCATAACTTTGGTCTGTTGCTTCTCATCCTTTTGCTCTGCACCCCGGAGAAGGATCTGGCTCTGTCTTCCTGAAAAACCCACTATGTAGATTAAGATAACAATACACTGTTAGTTGTCTTATCTCCAGGCTGACCAAGTCCAGCTCTCAGCCTGGTAAATGCAAGTTGTGTTTGAGCCCTCTGAGCATCCTACTGTCCTTCCACTGTATCAGCTCTAGACTGTCCATGTCCTTTTAACAGTGGGAGCTCAGAGTTTGCCACAGATGTCAGAGGAGAATCTTTACTTCCCTGACTGCTCCTCCAGCACACCCCATTATCCTGAGCACTGGTGATGCATCCCAGTGCCCCTGTCCAGGATTTTATTGCATTTATTTTTAAACTGCATTAGGTAATGAAACAATGTAGCACAACAAGAAAAATATCTGTAAACATGAACTCCACATTCTAATTTTGCTTGCCTACTTCTTATCTATCACCTAGGAAGCTCTTTGGTTTCATTACATAGTCAGCCAAATAGTGCTCTAAAAATATTTTAGAAGTTCTAGTTTGTGAATTCCAGTAAGGCAGCTGTATCTTGTATTTCTAGTGTTCTACTGAAACCTGCATTGGTTATAACTTCATGATGTTGTACCTGCTTTTTTTTTTGTGAAGAGCCCACACTTTTCATTCCTTATGCTGGTTTTGTCTTCCCCCAGCTGTGAGTGAGTTTTTCTCTGCCAGCTGTGTGCCCTCAGCTGAGCAGGACAATTACCCAGCAAAGCTCTGTCAGCTGTGTATTGGAGATGAGAGTGGAAACAACAAATGCAGTGCAAGCAGCCAAGAACGCTACTACAGCTACAGTGGAGCCTTCAGGTAACTGGTACCCACGGCTGTGACTCACTGTGTCAGCCTGACAAAATGCAAGGAGTGCCTGGTTTCCATCCCACTCAGCAGACAGAGGTTATTGTTGCTGCAGCAGGTGCCATAAATGAGGTGGGACGTGTGTCCCCAGATGTCCTCACCAATGCAGGTATGGCATAAGGCATTGCACTGGCTCGTGTCACAGCCTTTGCCAGCTGCCTTGCAGACAGCCAGGTGGCCAACAGCCCAACCTGTATGTCTGTGCACAGAGCACCCACCTTGTGAGGACCAGGTAGATTCTTGCTGGCCTCCAGTCCTGCATTAATCTAGTGGGACAGGGAGTCTGCCACTCTGGATGGGCAGGTCATCCACAGGGAGCTCTAGCAGGGAAGCAGGCACACAGTAGCCAGGATCTGGCTGCTGTAAGTCCCTGCAGAGAGTGACAGGCTCGTGACAGGGAGCCTGGAGTGTGTCTTCACTACTCTGATTCATTGGTGGCTGTAGCTGAAGGGAGATTTCTGTACAGCACAAACAGCTATGGCCAATGTTCAATTGCCAATCCTCTTCAAAACAAAGTATGTTAAAAATAGAGAGGAGAAAATAATACAAAATGGAACAAGTACTTTGTGTAGCAGTGTACATGTACAGATGGGGCTGTACCCAAAGACTGTGAAACTCTTAGGTATGGAAGGAGTACTTCCTTTTTCTGACCTTCACCTCGGAAGGTAATGGTGCATGGAACAGCTGGCAGAAAGCCACCTTTTCCCTTCAGGGAGGAGTCTTCAACAGCAGCTGCCTGGTAAATAATGAAGTGTTAGATTTGGATAACTACTTTTTGCAAATCTATTTAGTTGAGTCCAGCTGCTCTGCTGGGTACAAGCCTTGCAGGCAAACTCCAGATCCTCTGCTGTACTTCATGGATTCACAGAGCCAGCTCCCAGTCACCAGATGAATGGGCAGCAAATGCTGTTACAGGCTGCGTGAGCCTTGCTCATAATTCTAAGATTGTGCATTTGATAGGAGTGCCCATGCAGTCAAACTTTATACGGAGATCACTTTTTGTTTTTAAGGGAGAAGGTGCTTAACTAATTGAGAGATGTGGGAAGTTTTAAGTATTTAAAAGGGTAGAATTTAGGTGAAAAAATGGAGGACTGCAGTCTTCTACAAGGTAGGGGTAGATCTATCTGTGACACTTAGGTGATCCCCTCTGAAAAAAATAATGAATTATGGAAGGTGATTGAGATGGACTTAAAATTCAGATTTCCATATTCCTTCAACTCTGGCTGTCTTCGGACTGATTTGATAGAGGTGTGAGAGGCCAGTCAGTTTGTATATCCCACTATCTGGGGGCAAATCAGACTGCACAGAGTACTGAAAAATCTGTTAGGAAAGTTTTTTCTGCTGGGGAAATGCACTGAAGAGCCCCACTGAGTCCTTGTTCTCTGTGTGACAGTATCAGCCGCATCGTGACTTACCACCTTTGAATAGAACTGTTGATGTTAAACTAGGTGCAATTGAAATATATGTATTTTGGGTAACTGTTACCAGTCATAACTTTCCCTTGTATTTTGTACTGCATAAGCCATGCACAGTTGCAGCTTTACATCTCTTCCATTGGTTTCATTATTTTGTTTTAGGAAATGCTTCTTGAAAACACTTACAGAATAAGCTACATAGGAAAGGAGGTGGTTTTAGGGTCCCTTAGCACGTTGGGCTACTTCTGCTTCAGAAAATTAGAAGAAACTGAATTTAGTTCTGGAACAATACCCTTGGAAATTACAGTTAGATTAACTGGAGATCTCCAATGTACAGGACTGCAAATGCTGCACTGAATATCACATAATAGATCTTCTATTTTTTTTACTCATCTAATATTGGTCTTGTTGTTTTTCACACTGCATTTAATAAATTTTTTCTACTGTATTCCACTCTTGAGATTTGTAATCCAGACTAATTCTTTTAAATATTTTTTTGCTTTTCTCTCCATCCAAGATGCTAAATTTCTCTGGGTTTTTTTTACTAACTTTGGGTCCAGTATGTTTGTTTGCAGGAATGCCCATAAAAAAAATGCATTCTAAACCTATGAGTTATTAAAAAAATGTGGTTCATCTAAAGATGCTTTGAATTGAAAGCATTTCTATCTTTGACCTCCTTTAGGTGCCTGGTAGAGGATTCTGGGGATGTGGCCTTTGTGAAGCACTCGACAGTGTTTGAGAACACAGATGGTACTTAGTTTTACATGTCTCTATATTATAATTCAATTATTTTTTCTTGCTTTCATTGCTTGACAATGACCAGTTTCTTTTTTTCAGGTAAAAACACTGCTAGTTGGGCCCAAAAGTTGAAGTCCAGTGATTTCCAGTTACTGTGTCCAAATGATGCCCGTGCTGAAGTCACCCAGTTTGCCGATTGTCACCTGGCTCAGGTGCCAGCTCAGGCTGTTATGGTTCACCCAGATGTCAATGTTTTTGCTCTATATGGACTACTGGACAGAGCCCAGGTACTAATAATCCATTTATTTTTGGTGGGAGTTATGTATGGTCTTACACAGTCCAAGGATAAAGACAACAGCACCACACTGCCATATCCTGCCTCATGGCACTGGCAGCATGTGCACAGTGCACAGCCCTGTTGGGAGTGTGACAGAGAAGGTAAAGTACAACCCATGTGACTCGCCCAGTAAAACCACCCTGGTGCACAAGGGATTTCAACTTTTTGCCCAGCCACTGGTTGCAGTAGTAATTTCCCTGGAGCTTAAGGTGTTTTCTCATGGCTGTCCCCCATTTCTGCGTTGTGCTAACACTTTTCCATTCTGGAATTTTCCTTGGAATGCAATAGAGCTTTGCTGAGTTTGTTTATGCTGCAGCCATGTACATGGTAAGCCATGCAGGCAGAGTGTGCCTGGCTGCCACAGTGAGGTTCCTTCTTCTCTGTCCTGAAGTTAATTAGTTCAAAATCAAGACTGAGCAATATCTCCGTGCTAGGCTTCAGTCATGTCTGTAACTCCTGGGGCATCCAAAGCCTATATTGCATAACAATATTGAGGCAAGAGAATTTTTCAAAAACTACAGCTCTTTTTCCAGATAGTAACTAAAAACACAAAATCACAAATGCTGTTCTTGTAATTGCCAGTGGCAGAATTCTGTATCTGATCTACTGGAGCGTCTAAAAGCAAACGCGTAAGAGAGATTCTGCAATTGTTTATGAATTTTTCATCTACAAAACGGTTCCTGTCATCTTTCATGTTGTATGACAGGAACGTGGCACTTCATCTTGCAAAATGCTGAGAATTTTTCATTATTTTCAGGTCTACTTTGGAAATAGCAGCAATGGAAATGGATTCAAAATGTTCGATTCTTCGGTTTTTCAGGGAAAAGACTTGATTTTTAAGGATTCTACTGTTGAGATTGTGCCAGTGAAAGAGAGGAGAACATACACAGAATGGCTGGGGAGTGAATATATTGAGTCCCTTGAAGGGATACAAACACCCCAGTGCTCTGGGGCAGGTGATAAGATAACACAGTACTCACTCATGGCTACTGTCATACCCCTGCTTGCTCTGTGTCAGATACAAGGCTTGGACTAGCACGGTCCAAGCAGGAACTTCCAGGCCACCTCTGCCCTGCCACCTTCTCTTCAGAAAAGCTGCTGTCTGGATAACATGCTGTGCTACCATGTGAATGCCTCTTCCTGCCTCTTTGCAGGGCAAGTGCCAACAGCATCTGCTCATCAGGGAGTAGGGTAGAGCTGGAAGCTGCCCCTGTCTGTGTGGATGGGGTAGAATTTGGGGCAGAAACCAGCAATACAGTACCAACATGGTTTACAAGATCAGTCTAAAACTGGAGCATCTCTGCCATTTTTGCTGATATTGAACCACCCATGATTCCCAAGAACTGTTAGATGGATTCTGGGCTTCTGACCTATAGAAGAATTTCTAGGAAGGCAATAACAAAACTCTTGTCTAGTGAATTCTCTCTCTAGTGGCCTCCTGGCTGGCTATGCTCAGACTCCACATCCCTGCTTTACCCATCCTACTTTGTTTCTCCTGAGCTCTGCTGCCGCAGAGGTGAGTGCACAGAGAATGGACAGGCTGTGAATAAAGACCAGTCCAGCTTCTGCCATGGACAAAGTCTTCTACCTTCCAGCAGAAGAAAGTAGGGGACATTTCCAAAGTCACTGGATGAAAAAGAAGCCCAGAGAGACTGGAAGGGGGATTACCCTTTGACGGAGAAAAGAACAAAGCCAAACGTGAGCATCCACTGAACTTACTGACTTTCCACACCCAGTGCTCTCATGGCTGGCCAGAGATGTCCTGTGATCTTTAGTTTGATGCAGCCTTCATCAAGAACCTCATGACTGTCCTCCTTCCACAGGGGGCAATCCTGAGTGCCTTGTGCATGAAATTTGGATTTGCTGTAGGTGAAACAAAGTACTTCATTCTGAGTAGCCATTTCTACTGGCTGTAGTATTCAGGTTTTATTTTTATCCATAGCTGCACTAATCACAGATGTTGCTGTGCTGCTGGCAGGCACTTCCCTCCTGACTGTAGAGACCACCTCATGATCCTGGGATGAACAGACATGTAATGTAATAAAAACCTGGTAAAGCCAGATAGCAATCACATAAATAAGTGAAAATAGCAAATAAACATGAAAAGTAATCACACTTTAACCAGCCTGGTAGCTAAACTACTCTTTTTTGGGACATGAACATTTGCCTTTCCCTTTCACTGCCCACTGTTCTGTTGCTCCTGGGTTCCTGGGGCTGGAGTGGGACACAGACTGATCCCAGCCTGGCTGTGCCCGGTGGGGTGAGTGTGTCTGTGCAGGGAGCGGTGACACCGTGCCCAGCACTCAA
>VYZP01049338.1:328-18839 GCA_013400635.1 Hypocryptadius cinnamomeus | reverse complement strand
TCCCGCTGCGGCGCCTCGTCCGTGCGCCGCGCGCCCCCTGGTGGTGCGGCGTGAGCGGCCGGGGCCGCCATGGTGGCGCGGGCGCTGTGGGCGCTGCTGGCGGCGCTGCGGGCGGGCTGGTGCCTCCTGCCGCAGAGCGGGTACCTGCACCCCGACGAGTTCTTCCAGGCACCCGAGGTCATGGCAGGTAAGGCGTTCGCCTAGGACGGGGTGGCCCCGCGCGGGCTCGAGGCGACGCGAAGCGGCGCGGCCACGGGCACTGCGTCCCGCATCACTGGCCAGGCGGGGGTTCCCGAGGGATCCCGCTCTGTCACACAGCGAGTCCCGCAAGCCGGGCAGGAGAGGATCCGCAGGGCTGGCCAGGTGGGTGGGTTCGTGCTCTGCGCTGTCCACAGCGAGTGGCGCCTCGAACCACATTACTGTGACAGGCTTCTCGATGTTTTGTAAAAATGAATGGTACGCTCCTAAAAATGTCAAGGTTGACACCAGTTTCAAAAGTTTAGGAGCTGCTCTGTATTGTGATACCTCTTATACCAAGTAGTATCCCTAATGCTGAATTACTGAATAAAATATATTATCTATATGTATTTTTTATTATCTGTATATATTTTTCTCTTCCTTTGTAGGAGATATTTTAAATCTACAGGTCTATTATCCATGGGAGTTCCTTTCCAACTCTCCTTGCAGAACAGTTGTTTTCCCATTAATGACATCAGGAGTTACATACTGGGTGATCAAGTCTCTGCAGCAGTTGGACATATGTTCAAGTTGCATCAACAGCTACACTCTCCTTGTGTCTCCTCGCCTGCTCTTTACAATCTTTTCTTTCATACTGGACTATAGCATTTATCGATTGGCCCCTTTCTGGGGAGCAGATCCGTGGAAAGCGCTGGTACTTCTTGCTGGATCCTATGTCACGCTGGTGTTTTATACAAGAACGTTTACAAACACACTCGAAGGACTTCTCTTTGCTCTTCTCATGGTACTGGTTTCTTCAAGGAAGTCCAGTGGCTCAGCAGAGCCTACAAGCAGCTCTCTCATAAGTGTCGTAACAACTGCTGGGTTTTTCAACAGGCCAACGTTTCTGGCATTTGCTCTAATGCCCCTGCTTTACTGGGCTGGTTTAATTTTTGACTCTCAAAAGAACATTAAAACTCTCATAAACAACTTCTTGAAATTTTTCCTATGTGCATGTTTTACTGCTTTTGTTTTCATAACTGCTGACACCTTCTATTTTACCTCTGTGAGCTTAGACAACCTCTACAGCACTAACAAGAGCAGCCTGATTGATGTAATCGTTCAATTACATGACAAAATGGTAGTAACCCCCTTCAATTTTCTCAGCTATAATCTTAATCCTCATAATCTTGCAGTGCATGGAAGTCACCCACGAGTTACACATTTTACAGTCAATGGAGTAATGCTGTTTGGTATCTTACATATTCTGGCCATCGGTGCTGGCTTTAAAATGCTAAAGAAATATGTCCACCAGTTAATGCTGGTCAGATGGTGTTGCCGTGGGCTGCCTGGGCTCTTGGTGCATTCTGAGGGCAGTCCAACATTGCTGCTGTTTTATTTTGTTCCTTTGGCACTTCTCTCCCTGTTCAGTCACCAGGAGCCTCGGTTTCTCATCCCTCTCATCCTGCCGTTGGTCCTGTTCAGTGCGTCACCAAACAGAGCTGTGAAATGGAAGCTCCTCATTGTTCTGTTCAACCTTCTGGGAGCACTTCTGTTCGGGTGCTTGCACCAGGGAGGGCTCATTCCCTGTTTGTTTCACTTGGAGCAGCTCATCCATTCTCCAGCGTCCTCAAGCCATCCACGGCACTACACTCTGCTCTTTGCACACACCTACATGCCTCCAAGGTCTCTGCTCAATATCAAGAAGACAGATGTGCATGTGGAAGTCATTGACATGGCTGGGGCTGGAGAAGAAACCCTCTGCCAGACAATACAGCAGCGAGCAAGCAATTTTACCTGCAGCAACTGCCACATCTTTATTATAATCCCTGGTACTGTCAGAGCCACAATTACAAAATGCGGTGTCCAATTCAAGAACGAGACTTTGATATTTCCCCACTTATCAATGGAAGACCCACCACAAATACCTGTCCTATCCAGTGGAAATTGGAGGAGTCAGTTAGGACTTTACATCCTTGAGCTAAACAGAGATCATCAGAGCCTTTAGATTTTAGGAGAACAAAGTTTTAGTCTTTTACTTACTTTGGGAGCTGTGTGATGGTGGTGTGAGACCTTCCTCCTTCACACACCCCGTTTTCAGCATCGGCAATGGCACTGGGAGCTTTCCCACATCTCTTTATTCACATTCCTCACACTCTTAGGTAGCCAGTTCTGGACAGAACCTGCTTAAAATTTGACTTACTCAGCCCTGTGGTATTTCATATGAACTTTTGTACTTCTCCTGATGAGAGAGGATGAAATCAGAGCCCACCAAAACTGTGATTGAAGCTTAGCTGTTTCCATGTGAGATTTATTTTTGAAAGCTCTAATAATCTGACAGGGTTTGGGGACTGTGGGGTGTTTACTGATAATAGGCATTAATTCAGCTGCTGGAGAGAGGTTACAAGGTTAGACAAAAGCTGGTCTGACTCAGTAATCTTTTATTTTATGTTCTTAAAAATTCATTAGACCAGACTGCAGTCAACACTGCCTTGGGTGGGTCCGCCTTGAAATCCCCAGCACTGATCTGGCAGAATCTGATTTAGAACGTGGAGGATGCTTGAGCCTAAGTGCTTGTGCTAAATCCTAAAATCCAAGCTTTGCCTGTTTAGCCTTCCTTGCCACAGTTGCATCCTCGTGAACGTGCTACCCACGTACCGCCCCGGGCAGCTCGGGAGGGCAGCGCCGTGAAGGCATTAAGCGTGCGCGGTGTTCCGCGGCTGCAGCTCGGGCACTCCTTCCCTAGCGCGCTCCCGCCCTCGTCTCGCAGCTGTCGCGGCTCTGTCACGACTGTCACCCCGGCAGAGGGCGCGGCAGGTCCTGCGGGAGCTGGATCGAGGAGCTGCGCAGACAGACAGCGGGTAACTGGGAGGGATTTGATCCTTCGTGCCGTTGGACCAGAAGCATCTCTGAACGGGCTCAGCACAGGTCAGAGATCCCCCGGTTCTGCTGCCGTGGAGGGAGGCCAGCCTCGAGGGAGGAGCCGCATCCCCTGCACCCCTCCCCGTGCACTAAGTGCTCCCCATTAAATCAGCTCAGTGGGAAGGACAGCTCCTATCCTGGCTTTCCACTGGAGAGCAGTCTCTTTTTAAAATGGACACCAACAACAGCTTCAGCTGACAATGATGTATATGCTCAATAGCACAGCATGACCTACAATATTTGGTTTTGTCCACGTGAACTTCTGGATCCAAAACATCCTGACTTGGCACATGCATTGTAGATCAAGCCTCTCTCTGAAACAAACCTGACGCTTGAATTGTTTCCGCTCGCAAAGGTGGTAATGCTTTTGGCAGTTCTTCACCCACACAACCTTACATGAGGTCTTAAGAGCCAGGCTTTCAACAGAGACAAGGATAATACAGGTTGATGCCAGGCTCTTAAGGAGAATCTAGGAAAAATGAGTGTATGAATGATTTGCCTGCATTTTCCAAGCTATAGGTATGACCTAGATGTCTAGGGAACATAGCTCTCACTCTCTTGTAAAGCATTTTGTCTTCTGTTGCCTGTATGTTCATCCCACATCTTTCACTTTTTACTGCTGGCCTGCCTGTAAATTAAAGGTGTGTGTTTGTGGGGAGGCAGGGGGAGAGAAGGTGCCTGTAAAGTACTGGTGACTCACAAAGTAGTGTAAGTAGTTGTGAAAGCACTGTGACAGCAAATGTATTTTCCAAGTTAATTTTCTTTTTGCTCTCTTATACTGGGATGACACAACCATGTGCCACAGCTGGTACTCCATGTCCTGCTTCCTGTTTTCAGCTTTCTTAAACAATTTAAATCTTGAACATTATTTTCATAAAACTTATGAATTCTGGCAGTCTGAGCGGGATACATCTTGAAACTCTTGGGAAATGTAAAGGAGCACCATTCCCATGGGATGATGACTTCTCTACCACTGCACAGGTAACCTGCAGACAGCCAGCAACAGAACCTGGACTACAAATACCAGCTCAGACTAACAATATACTGCTTTTGTCTTGCCAGCCAGACCTTTGAATTTACACTGTAGATGAAGTTTCTCTATCCATGCCAGAGGTTTAACTTTACCAGCAATGAAAGAAACTGCATCTCAGACAAAGTACAAGGTTCTTCTCACCTGGAGTGATACAAGGAATGGAAATGACCCTCCCCAGTTAAATGAGCCTCTACTCAGCTGAATCAAACTGTGAAACATGCTCTGAAGGAAGGCTAACTGCTGTAGTGTCATATATGTCATCAGATACAGTGTCTTAAGCAAACCAGCCCTAGGTATTATATGTGATGGATGCATCATTTTCCATTCTATAGCTGTATTTCCATTTATATGTAGGGTGGCTCTATTGGTCATTTTTTTCCCTGTAAACCCTTCTTGCTACAATAGACTTGAGGTGTGCTTTTAGGATAGCTACTGAATTTCTTTTACTTTCCTGTAAGATGTCCGTTATCCTGTCCATCATCATCACTTAAAACCCTTTTTGTAACAAAACTGTATCAAATATAGAGTATTACTCCTGTATACACAGACATTGTTACAAGTACTCCTGTGAGAATTATGATTTTATTTCAAGTTTCTTATCAAGCGCTTAAAGTGACAATCTTCACAGCATTGTAGGTGATTATAAAGTGAGTCTACTTGTTCCTGAGAACCGTTGGACGTGTATACTGTCTTTGATAGGGAAATCCATGAAACCGATGAGGAGCAGCTTCCCGTGTTCATGCTTTCCCGAGAAGTCGCTCCAGGCCACGCGATGAGGAACGCACCGTCCAGTCCGCAGCTCGCCATCCTCAGCCCGGGCACCGCCGGGGTCCGCAGCGGCTGCCCCGCAGTCACCTGCTCCCGGAGCCCNCCCCTCCCCCCGCCGGTTCCAACGCGCTCCGTGCGCTCGGCGCCGGGAAGCGGCGGCGGTTCCCGTCTCCTCCCCGGCGCTGTCCGCAGCTGCCTCCCGCTCGAAGCGGCGATCACGGCGCTGATCCGGGGCGGCCGCCGCGGGGTCCGGCCGGGCCGGGCCGGGCCGGGCCGCGAGGTAACGCTGTGTCCTTGCGGCCCAGGGGACGCGGTACGACCAGGAGCGGCTGCTGAGGAAGAGCTGCACGCTGTACGTGGGGAACCTCTCCTTCTACACCACGGAGGAGCAGATCCACGAGCTCTTCGGCAAAAGCGGCGACATTAAGAAGGTCATCATGGGGCTGGACAAAGTGAAGAAAACCGCCTGCGGCTTCTGCTTCGTGGAGTATCCTTGTGCTGCACGGCAGGAGCCGTCAGGGTGTGGGTGAACTGCTCTGCACTGCAGGCTCTGAGTTACGGGGGAGTTCTCCGAGGATAAAAAAAAGCGTCTGTGGGAAACCCTGGCGAGAGAGAGCAATGCTGGGCTCACGGTTGGACGTGATGATCCTGCAGGTGTTTTCCAACCGTGATTCTGTATTCGAGCATACACTGCATGTCGAGTGGGGTTAGAATGCTTTCACTTTGATACTTTAACCCAGATGTCTGTTGGGTAGTTGACCTCTGCAGTAAGTTCACATTCTCCGTGCCGAGGTAAAAAGGTCTTATTTTTCATACACACGTGTAAAGTTTCCGTTGGCATTTTTCATCCCTGTTGTGTGACTTCATTTTGTGCACGTTTCTGAGGATCATTCTGTTACTGCTTCCAGTGAACTCACCAGACTGGTGAAAGTTTGCAGCATGAACAGAGCATGCCTGGGGCTTCCCACTCCTTAGCAATAGAGCTTTGTTCTGTTAAATGTCGGCATGATGGACAAACTTTTAAATGCTTGAACTGCTGCATGTTTCACCCTTTCACTAGCACTTTTCTTAGGTGGTGTAGCTTCATAAAAGTGGCTCAAGCAAAGACTTGGTTTTATAGCCCATTTGATATTGTTCATTTTCCCATGTGGTGAAAATAGAAGTCTGCTTTTTTCATTAACGTATTCCTAAGGTATTATGCCAGAGGAGACGCTGAGAATGCAATGCGATACATCAACGGGACCAGACTCGATGACAGGATCATAAGGACAGACTGGGATGCAGGGTTTAAGGAGGGTAGGCAGTATGGCCGTGGACGATCAGGGGGGCAGGTAGGTTGTTGTACAGCCTGGGGTTTTAAGGGAATGGTGACTTTGCCAAACTTCTTGATTTTGAATGAACACTGGAAAATTTCAGAAATAGCGGATTAGGAGTCGTTGTTTAAGATAACACTGGAAGACATCTGATCAAAGGCAGTATAATCCACTAGGAATAAATAACTCCTTCCTACATTTCACTAGAAGTAGTTGCAGAAACAACTCTTGGCTGCCTGGGGTGATAACACTTTTAAGTAAGCCCAGAAAATTTATGGGGCTGTTAAGAACATACAGGGCAGCAGTTGGCTTACCCCAAGTGGAGCAGGTGGCAGTGGCTTGTACTGCCAAAGCCCAAGGCTGGCCATCCTTGCTCGGGCTGTATTAATTAGAGTGTCCCCAGACATGCTGAAAGAAGAAGTTGGTTTATGCTGTTCTGGGCATCTGCATGGTGCACTTCACCTTCTGTTTGGTGAGACAGCTCCATGTAGCCCCTTATATGTCGTGATGTCAGTGTGACTGTATTCTAATGCTGTAACAGTTTTTGAGAAATTGTTTTTCCTTCTCTTTTCTGGACTTCCCTTTCTCTTTCCTTCGTTAGGTCCGAGATGAGTATCGGCAAGACTATGATGCTGGAAGAGGTGGCTATGGCAAAACTGTTCAGTGCCAGTGACTCCTCAGCCTCACAAGAGAACCAAATCGGCATAGTAAATGTCCCCAGGCACAAAATAGGTTTGTTACACACAGTTCACAGAAACTGCTATCCACGTTCCTGTGAGCACATCCTATGTTCAGTACCTCTTTGTTTTAATACCAGGATCCAAAGCACTGCAGGGGACCTGGGAGCAAGGCTTTAAGCATTAGAATGCTGAGGCTTTGGTCTCAAAATGCTGCTATAACTTACTGAAAGGAGCAAAGATGAAATGTTATGGTGCTTTTTTTTTTCTCTGGCAAAACTTGATTATGCTACTGGGTTTTGTTTACATTGGGATCACAGGGTGGAGAGCAGTGATAAAGGGTGATTGGTGGATGTTTCACACAGGGAAGCAGAAGACTTCTAAGTTGCAGATTTTCTGGTGTTAAGGATTAGCATCCTTTTCCACTGATGCAGTTCCTAGAACCTTTACATGAGCAGCCATAATAAATCAGATTGAGTTCAGGAATCATGAAGTGAGAAGCAGAGAGCAGGAAAGAGACCTCTTGTCTTCTACAAATTACAGTTGTGATTGCATGACAGAGAAGAGCAAATACAAGAATTGCAGTACTATTATTTCACCGTTTGAGTAATGGTATTTTGCCCCATCTGGTAGATCTCTACAGCCTTAATATTTGAGGGCAGTATCTTCCCTGTGCCTGTAAGGGTTGCATGGAGCCAAGTTACCCCCAAAATGGGATGTTTGAGGAACTGGTTTTATAATGAGAAAGTTTCTTCCCAAAACAGGTTTTCTCTTTGAGAAACTTGATTTCAGACAAACTTAAAAATAGAAATAAAAGAGTTTTGGGAGGAGTTTTGCTTTCTACTGAGCATGTGATAAGAATGGTAAAAGGATTTCAGGATTGTGTAATTTGTTGTGCTTTGATTTTTCTCTTTCCCCACTGGATCCTATTCGTACTGCTTGTTGATATGTTGGAATTTTGATGTCCTGTAGACATTGGTTTAAAAAATGTGATCTCAAGATCAAGGAAATTGACTTGCTGAAACGAAATAGTTCAAAAAGAATTGTTACAGGGTTTTGAAATTTCTTCATGGACTTCTGAGTTCCATGTAAATGGCTATTACTAAAGTTTTGTGCAAATACCTTATTTCCCATGACTCCTTATAAACTTTCAAAGGTATGCAAAAGTTCAACTTTACTCACTGAAGGTATTGTAGGAAATTTTGATGTGTTTCTTGCACACAGTTAATCACAACTGTTACTGTAAATTGGAAAACAAGTGAGATTGAACAGCTCCTTACTTAGGAAGTGTGATTTTGAGGTTTTTTGGCATGTCAAGCAAAACAGGACTTTTGGGATTACTTGGTGCTGGTCTGCATGTAAGCTTTGAAAAAAATTACCTTGTCCAATATAGTACATTTGACTATGAGTTTACAGCCTGTAATCTGCTCTAGAGCACTGCTGAAGTTTATTTTTCGTTGTATCAATTTTGTATTAAAAATATGTTACCAAAAATTCTGAAGTCACTTTCTTTTAAATAAAGCTGCAACATTAAAATAGTTTGTTATTATTTTTTTTTTAACAGAATCCAGAATCAATGAACTAAAGAAGCTGTATTCAGACTCTTGGTCACATCCTTTGTTTTAGTCTCTTTTAAGATAGAAAGAATGAATATTCTTTCCCTTTGACTGGATTTTCAGGCTTGTTCTGGTCTTACCTGGATTCTGAAAGGTGTTTGGTTAATGCTCTTCATTCTGGTTTGAATTTCTTTGGATTACAGGACAGAAATTGTTTCTTGATAGCGAAATAAATGTGAAAGTCTTTGCTGAGTAAGAAGTAATTTTCAAGGTGATCTTCCTTATAAAGATGAGGTCTAAAATTGTTTTTTATTTTAAGTACTGCCAGTACTTCTCAAAAAGTCATTCTCAGATGAGATGGAGGTGGTAATAAGATTGTCTGTCACAACAATCACAGTTCTTTACTGCTTATGGGCAATGGGTCTGGAAAGAGTATGTTTAAAAGTAAGATTTTCTGTTTTGAGAGATACCAATCACAATGGATTTAAAACCACATGATATGTCATGTGAACTCTTAGAATCTCAAAAGCTCATATAGAGGAAATTGAACATGGTTCCATTGTTGCCTTCCCTAATTGAAATTGCATCTGGGTCTGCTGAACCTAGTGCTTAATGAAAGGAACTGAGTCAAGTCTTTGAAAGTTCTCTGGGGACTTCTTCACCTTTCTGGCATGCTGGTGCATTGTGATTAGGTTGTCTTGAAAGGACAGAGTCTCCCATGCTTCTTGGACAAGCTACTTCATTACAATTACAAACACTTCCATGGAAGTTCAAGCTCTGTGTTAGCATTTCTAAGTATTTGGTCATCATAATTAGCTACTTTTATGGAATTGTATCCATAAAAAAAACAGCAGCTAAGAATATGAGTGGAAACTTAGATATGCCGTGATGGAAGGGAGGCTATTAGAAATTAAAGCAGTGACAGCTTCAGTCTCTCCCTCAGACTGGTGCAGGCTCATGGGGCCATTTGCATACCTCTCTTAGGCAGCAGTGGCTGCAAGTAACATTTGTATTCATAACATTTGAGTCTGGGTATTACAGGGTGAAGTCAGTGGAGTGTAAAAGCATTAGAGACATTTATTTTCAGTGACTGACACAGTAGTCCTGTTAGCTGTGTCTAGGACAGGCTCATTCCAAAGTGGTCTGTGTGTTGGGTTACTTCATTGCCCCGTGCAGCAGACAAGTTCTGCTCAGTTTGGTGCAGGCACAACAGCTGTTGGTGTTAACAGTCCTTTCTACACAGAGAATTAAAAAAAAAAATACTGGAACTATTTAAGCTAATATCCAGCACCCATATTCCACATCTTGTCAGATTAGCTTCTTGTGAAGGAAAAGGAAAACTACTAAAATGGGCATGGTTTGTACATGGTTTCATCTCTAGAGGAAAGACAATCCTAGTCAAAGGAATGCAGTCCACAGGGACTAACCTGCTCATAAACTCTTGTCTATTTGAGTTTCTAAAGCACAGATTGCACCTTATGCAAGAGGCATATAAATGAAGACAAATTAGGGTGTGCATTTTTCTTTGCACTCTCAGGTTTCTCCTAGCTGAGTGTATTTGGCACTTTCAGGTAAGTCTAGGGCATTACTGCTGTAGGTGGTGTATCAAAAAATTGGTGGAGATGGTGGAGGGAAGTGTCCTGGGCTTCAAAAAACATTGTGGTTTTGAATCCGTGAAATGATAGTACTTGTATTTAAGACTGTGTAACTGCACAAAGATACAAAGTACATTGCACCCCTGCCCATAGAGGACAGAGTGACGTGAGAGGAAAGTTTGCTGATCTTGAGAAACTGCTTTCTGAAAGCAGGAGAGATCAGTTCTTGTGTCAGGGTTCCACAATTTATGAGGATGACCTTCCTGCCACTCTGCTTCTGAACCTGCTTTCTGAGACAAAGATGTGCTTTACTTCACTGAGGTAACATCGCTCTCCAAGGTTATTTTAGTTTCCACATGAAGGCTATTTGAGTGTCTATTTGGGTTCTTTGCAGAAAAAAAAAGAAAGGAAGCCAAATGCTCTTTGCAGCTCGGAGTAGCAGGTGAGGTGAGATGTGGTGAATGTTTCCTGCAGCAGGAGGATGAAGTTCAGTGTGGAGCCCCCGGGGGCAGTGCAGGTGAGGTGTCCATGGCCCCTGGTGGTGACACCTCCACCGGCGGGGCGGCTGCTGGCAGTAGTGCAGGGCGGGGGCTGCAGTTATGCTGTGGAGATTTTGCCTCGATTTGGCTGGAGAAATGACCAAAAACCTGATTTTCATCCAAGAGAAGTCTGTAGACCATTTTATAGAGTGGAGGCAAATGGAGGTCAGGATTTGCAGGTATATATTAAATAATTTTGTTGGATTTAATTTATTTAATTAGAGCTATCCCTGATTTCCTTTTCAAGGTGGCCATCTATTAATTCTTCTGTGACTGACGTGTTTGCAGAAGAATAGTATTAAACCACAATTTTTGTTTTTTCAGGTATAGTTGAAAGACATTTTCTCAAAACATAATTTGAAAACAAATGTAAGATTCACTATTTTGCTGTTTATCCAGTTGCATGCAACATAAATATCAGAATAAATTAGCCTAATTGAGTCAGTTTGTCCTTCTGTTTCTGGACAATGAAGCTTTTCCCTTCTCAACCAATCTCTTCCTGGAAGCATTTCCTGGAAGTGCGAAGAAAATTCTAATTTTCTAGTTAGAAAGAGGTAAAAAATGGGTAAGAATATGTTAAGTGTTAATAATTCATACTTGTGTTATTATAGTTGTACATCTATAGCTCACATGCACTTCAAATTGCATTTGATTGTTTCGGTTTTCTGACTTTATTACTTTAAAATAATGAGACTATTATTTCATGCTTTCTGTCTTTATTTTTATGGGCAATATTCATGTTTTGAAAATCGTTGCTATTCTTCAAATTAATTGGTTATAAGCTAGTGCTTTTTGTTTTGTGTTTGATTTTCTGCAATATCATTTTTTCCCATCTTAAGTTACTTTTTTGAAGACAAAAGCCCTGACAGCTGGTCCTGCTGCCACAAGGTGTCGTGAGAAGCCGTGTCTGGCTCCAGGATGGGTGGGGGCTGCCGGGATTCTCAGCTGCGGAGCTGTTGTAGAAGGAATGATGTGTTCTGAAAACGTCTCATTTCACTGTGTAGCTAAGGCAGCGTCTGTATTTCTGGAAGAAACTCTTGCATCTTAGAATTCTGCTTGAAACAAGAAGGTCTGGTGACTGATTCAATGGTCTTCTACATGCCCTGAAGCATTAGAGTTAGGAGTGCTTTAAGGTTGCTGATGTGTAGGATGCCTCACAACACCAAGCACCATAGAACTGAGGGATTGTGCCAGCTGGCAAAGGACTGGCTTGTGGTTTGGGTTTTTCCCCCTCTGAATTTACTCCTGTAAGAGGAGGAGTATGTTTCCATGGATTGGAAAGAGCTTCTTCCCATTAAATCTGCACTTCTGCTTCTGAAGATCCCCAGCTGAATTTGCTCTTTGGAATCTACATATTAATGTGACAAAACCTTCAAGCAGCAATCTTGCAAAGTTCCATCCTGCACAGATGCCAGGATCAGCTGTGCTGGTGTCTGAGCTTGCCACTGGGAGATTCAGCAGAGATTTTTTAAAGTTACTCAGATCTCACACTCACTCTGCAAGTCATGGTGGGTGTTTTGTTGAATTGTTTCATAGGGTGCAGTCTTGTCAGGAACGTAGTTTTATCTCCCACGGAGTTCAGTGAGATTTGTGTGCATAGTGCTAAAGTACTGAATGTGTTTTAATGAACTTTATCTACTTATTTCTCCATAAACTAAACATGTAACATGGTGGCATGCCAGGAGAATTCTTAAAATGCTTTTGGAAGCAGCACTGACTCCTGAGTTACATCTCCCTGAGTTAGGGAAGCTGAGCAAAACAGTGTCACAAAAAGTAGCCAGAGCATTTTGAAAGGGATTCCAAAAGTTCCTCAGAGTAATTGTCCATAATCATGTGCAGGACAGAATTTTTCTCAGAATCCAAGGCCGTGATGGCCAACAAATATTGCTTAGTTTACAGTTTGACAGAAAAGACATTGTTTCAGAAGAGTGCAGAAACTTGGAAAGGTGAGGGAAGATTCCAGCTAATTTGTCAATAATTCAGGTTCTAGACATATAATGGTCATTAAGGCAAAATTAAATATTAAAAGAGACCCAGAAGCCTGGATAAATATGTGGTGTCCATCAACAGTGTTGATTCTGTGTTTAATCATAAATTTTCTCCTAAAGATGTTTAATTGAGCTTTAACAGGCGTGAGAGTGAGTCATTCCCTGTTAGAAAACAAATCACTTTGATGTCTGTGGAGGAGTGGTGCTGTTCCTCTGCTCTGTGAACTGTCCTCCTGCCTGGGCCAAGTGCTGGGCAGGCTGGAGCTCTCCCTAAGCAGTGGCACAACTCCCTCCTTGGTGACACTGTGGAACTGAGAATGAGCCAGGGCTCCAACTTTAGGCAAATCTGAGGGTAATTAACGATTCCCAGATGAAGAGTCGTCCTGAGAGAGGAAAAAACATTTGCAAAGCTGAGTGCTGCAAGTACCAAAGCTTTCAGGTGCTCAGGGCTGTGATGGGCCCTGACAGTGGAGATGGCTGGGCAGCACTGCAGAGCGCTGGTTTGCACTGGAGGTTTACAGATATGTCCACATGAAGTTTAGTCTGGATTGAACTTAATGTGAGAGTACTGGAGTCTGTATCTCAGGTTTTTAATGTATCACATTTTAATAGATTTTAAGTGAATATGTTAATGCACATAAATTGCAAAATTGCCTCTCAAGAACTGATTTTTCAGTATTAGCCAGGAGTTTATACTGGGCTATGCAATTAACAAGGAAGTAGTCCTCTCTTAACTGCATATCATTACAATCCTAGGAAATGAGCTTTGTGATTTCCAAATACACAATACCTGAGCAAAGTCAAGTGTAAGTGTAGTGTAATAGGGCTTTTTAAAAAGCAAGTTTTAATTTCTTTTTTTAAATTCTAAGGTGTAATTGATCTTCTAGTTTAGAAAGCACATAATAAAAATGCGTTTTGTGTTAATATTTTAAAATAATTCATTATTTTTAAACATTTTTATTGCTGAATATATTGTTGCCAGAACTTCTATCAGTGACAGTATAACTTACAGTAGAGATGTGAGAGACTGAAACTGCAAAGGGATAGTGGTGACAAAAGCTAGAGGTAAAGCATCAATTTCTATTCATCCTTCCTTCAAAATGGAGGAAAGGTGTTCTGCATTTGTAAGGATTACATTGTTGCTTTTCAGAAATGATTCAAAGATGGGTATTGAAAGAGGGAAGGTGTAAAATGTCGTTATGTCATTAGGAATTCTAGTTCCATTCGAATAGGAAATGTTCTATTTATGATCCTTAAAGAAAGCCCTCAGGTCATGAACAGCATTTCCATTTGTTGAGAAAAATGTCAGAATAGTTTCCTGAAAGTCTGTACAAAATGAATGTTCCTTTTGAACCCTTTATTAATTCAGTTTCTGGGCACATTTAAAAAATCATTGAAGAATTAATAAAAGCTATTTCTAAAATTACATAAAACGCCCTCTGTGAAATGCCAATGTTTTTTAGAACATTCACAGCTTAGTTTTTGAGTGAAGTAACTGTTTTCAGTGGGCTTGAACTTGTTAGTTGAATATAGTATAAGGAGGACCCACTTTTCCTTTGATATTTTTTAGGGTGTGTGAAGAATTAATTCAGAGACCTCCATAGCATTACTGTGTATAGGCCAGGGAAGAGAATGGGAGACAGAGTTCTTGCTGTGATATGTGGGGGACAGTTTTTTAAGAGAAAAGGATCTTGGTTTCTAGATGTGAGTGACATTAGAATATTTTTGCTAAGTGTGCTGAGCACTTGAACTTCTGAAACTTCATATATGTGAGGTTTTTTTCTTTGTAAAGAAAACACATCCTATGAACAGGGACATAAACCTAGAAGTGAAAAGCTTTTTGCATCTATTGCTGTATTTGCAGTTCCATAATCTGAGTATGTTGCACCTTTGCAATGGGAAATATTGGTGAGTGCTGATGCAACATACATGTCAGCAATGACATCATTGCTGTGCTGCATAACAACACATCTGTCTCTTGAGTTCTGTTTGCCATTTATAACATTCACTAGCATCTCTTGATTTTTGTGGAAGGCTGATTAGGTTCTGGGCTAACTCTGGTAGGAACAGAGATGCTCTGAGCTGTGTCACTTCTGGACATGAACTGGTGGGTCACTGTGATATGGAGCTGTACACAGTGGCTTCACTCTCTTAAGTCAGCAGCTACAGCAGCAACACAGGGATCTCTGGGAATGACAGCCGCTACTCCTGAACGTTTTTGGGTTTTTTTTTTTTTCTCTCATTATACCCTAACATATCAGTGTATTAAAAAGAAACCTGAATATTTGATTTTTCCCCATGAAGCCAGGAAATTGCAAGTTGATTTTTTTATTAAAGCAGTGTGATTCATACTTTCCTTGAAGAATTCCGGTTAAGCATCTTAGGTCTTCTGCTAAATGCTGAAAGAAAATATTTTAGTGCTTGCCAACTGTTGAATTCCCTATTTGCCTATTTCTTGGCTAAGCTGTATATATTCACTTACTGATAGCAAATTTTCTGTTTTCTGTGGTTGCAAAGTTTACCACAAGTAGCCTGGCATTCTTCCTGTAAAGGGCAGGGACCCAGTCCCATTATCAAAAGCATTTGGCTGTTTCCTCTCCTCCTGTAGTAAATGTTGTATGCAGCTGTAATGCAGCTGTTCTGAGTGCAGCAGGGAACACAGAGACAACCTGCTTCAATGCACAGCCCACATCTGTCCTTGGAAGAATTCAAAGTGACAGGAAGCATGCTGAGGCCATATGTCAGCAAAGCAGAATTCAGAGCAGGCTGCACTGTAAGCACAGGTTTAATATCTAGTTTTTGAGGCAGTTTTGTCTGGATCATTAAGAGCAAAAGTTGCCTTCTCTGAATTACCATTATGTGTAAGCAGTTGCTGGACAACTTTGAGCCAACTTGGAAACACCTTCCCCAGAAGCTCAAGTGTAACTCTCACACAACTGTTGGGACTTAACTGCATTTCATTCATTTTTGTGTGTGAGCTACCTTTTTATGTGTTAAAGAATCAAGAATTTCTAAGCGTTGCCTTTGTTTAGGGCCTTTGCAGCTGTGATCTGTATTGAAGGGACATTCCCTCTGTGAGTGGTCTGGTATCTCCAATATCACTCCTGGGAGACCTGGCAGAGGGACAGTACATTGTCTTTAAAGCACTTCATCAGGTCTTAATCCCTTTTGAGTTTGGGAACAACGAAATGAATTGCCTGTTTGAATGCATTTGGCTAAACAATAGCTTAATGTGAGAAAGATGGCAACTTTTTGAAGTGATTCTTAATCAAGAAAACAGAATGTTCCCTTTCTATTTATCTGATTAAAGGAGCAGTATAAATCAAACAGGAAAAGCTGAAATTATTCATCTCAATCCTTGGTTGACCTGTATCCGGCAGACATTAACAGGATAGCACAAAGCAGGTTGCCCAGGGCCTTGTCCAGCCAAGTTTTGAACAGCATCTCCAAGGAAGGAGACTCCACAATATGTCTGGGCAACGTGTTCTGGTTTTTGGGCATCTGTGATAAGAAGGTATTTTCTTGTGTTCACATGGAGTTTCATGTGCTTTAATTTGAGAATAGGTTATCAATCAGTTTTGCATGTGAAATTTCCATGTTTTTTGAAAGTGATGCTAGAGTTTGGAGCAATGTGACTTCTTGATGAACTTTTGCTCCCTCTGCATGTTTTCTTTCAGTGTCTCTGCACTAGAAGCTTACCTGCTAGCACAATGTCCTTTCCTGCTTAAAATTCTCCCATATATTCTTTGGCTTATGTTCCAAGCTGCATGGATTATAATACCACATTTAATTGCTCTTCTCTGCATCTGTCTAATTTGATCAGCAGTGCTAGTGAGTGCCTTCTGGGGAGAATTTAATTGATAAAGCCAGATTTGTCTGCTGAAAATGAGGAAAGCATAAGGTGACCTAATGGGAAGCTAAGGCCAAAATATGAACTTCTGGGGAGAAGGCACAGAAAAGCTACAGATCACTGCCTTACTGTGACTTGATTTGTGAATGTCAGAGCCACGAAATGTTTGCTATATTCTGCCTCAGAGTCACACATTTAAGTTGACTGGGGTAACTCTAATGTTGGAACTGCTGTGTGCTGTGACCTGGCCCTCAACTGCATTTGTAGCTGTGTGTTTGCTACCTGCAGTCTTACACAGTGCCTGCCTGGTACTGGATCATAGAATCATAGAATGGAATCACAGAATCATTAAGGTTGAAAAAGATCTCCAAGTTCATCAAGCTGATGGAACTTGTCAACTGCACCATAGTACTAAGTGCTGAGTATCAAGAGTTCGCATTGCAGTTGGTGTAAAACCTGTGATATCTTCCCAAAGAACATAGTTACAGTCAGGGTAGTCCCTGGACAGTTGTTAATGCTTAGTTAAAATTAGCAAAATATTTTATATTTCAATAAATTTATTTTCCTGCCCTTTGTGACATGTTTGGCTTTGGCCAGTATGTTCTGTTCACATCCTGTGCTATTTTTAGTAATGTTGATTATCCTTCCCCCCACTTCTGCAAAACAGAATGATAGGTCTTTTTATTGGTACGTGTTACTTTCACACGTGGGTTCAGTTTCACCAGTGATCAAAACCAGATGGATCAGTCATGTGTGAGGAATAGTTTAATCTGAGTTCTGCTGGACTAATTGGGGTGTGCTAGTGGATGTGTGGCCTTTCTCTCTCTTGCAAATGAAAGTGTAATTTTAAATTGGACCCTGTCTTTCTGTTTCCTTCCACTGAAAAGGGACAAAAAGGCAGAACATGTAGTTTTTGACAGGTCTTGAATTTGATGATTTTCTTTGGAGAAGCATTTTCTGTAAAATGCATTTCTGGGGCTGTGTTGAGTGGATTGGCTAAGGACCTTCCAGAAACGAGGTTAATTCCAGGACCATCAGTGGACAGTGGAAGTCTCTGTTCAGAGCTTCCGGCAGTGGCAGGGAGATCAGCCAGATTCTATGTTGACATAAGGTTTTTCCCTATGATTGTGCAGAGTGTGTCCCATATTAACCAAGCTCCAAACAGTATTAATAGATGCCAAACACATTTTCTGCAGCTCTGTGGGAAAGATGTCGAGTGGCAATTTATCACTTTCACTCACTCTGACCCAATCAGACCTACATTACCTGTACAGAAAATTGATTGGGAGGGGATAATTCTCTACAGCTTTTCATGAAAGAAACAGTTACTCATTGATCACCAGACTTAGTCTTTATGGCTGTTTATGATTCTTCCGCTCATGACAGTAGGAACATGTGGGGCCCCAGGAAGTACCAGGCCTCTGAGAACACTTTGGGAGATGCTACTGTAGTGAGCATGAGAGCCTTAAATGCAGGGTAGCATGATTTATATCAAGCCATTAATAGTAATTACAATTTTCATAACTGGATCCAGGTTGGACTAGCAGTGACTGCAGATCCAAATTATTTTTCAGTGATGGGACAGATCCAAGGTGGGTTTTGAGAAAATTCACAAGAGCACATAACGGATATGTAATTTTAAAAGTATCTGATGTGAGCTTCTCCTTGCTACTGTTGCCATTGAGGCAATGAATGTTTGGGTGAAAGTACATCTATGTGGATCACTCGGTTCTTTTCATTCTGGTTAACAGGCTGTATAAGCTCTAATGCTCAGCCCATCTCCTCCATGTAAAGATAATTTTAATCAATAAAGATAATTTTAATCAATAAGGTGACCTTTACCTTAGGTTGATTAATCTTGCGCTCCTTCTTTTTCAACCCCCGCAACTATGCCAGTTGCCTTAATAAAAATATTTTATTTCTCTTGAATTTCTAAAATTTCTCTTGAAAAACTTGTAGTTCTAGTGACCTGTAAAGGACTAAGAATATGACTTAAGAATGTTAAGTATAGAGAAATAAAAATGTAATTTTTAGGGAAGAAAAAAAGGAAGTCATCTTTGCGTAAAGCCTACTTTAATAATTTTTAGAACTCC
>VYZP01049336.1:0-17458 GCA_013400635.1 Hypocryptadius cinnamomeus | reverse complement strand
TGCCTTTTCTTGTCTTACTGACAGCTTTCCACTGCTCAGTTGCATGAGTAGGTTGGTCAGCTGCACATATTTTACTTGTCTACTTTTTGTGGACATGAGTTAATTCAAGTTAAATGTTCACTGGGATTTTTTGACTGACGGTGGTGCACAGATACTGCTTATTTATTGCTTTCCTTTTGTAGTCAGTAGTGACAGAGACCCCTGTATTAGGGAGCAAACAATTAGCCTCATTTAATATCTCTGATGTGTAATAAGCTACACAGCCCTACTGAGTAGAAATAACTTGTTTAACAAAAGTAAAGGGAAAGAAATGGCAGCATGAGAAAGCTGTTCATAATGACCTGCATGAGATTTGCACAGCAGTGATTTAATCTGAACTAGACTGTCCTTATTAAAAAAAATCCTCTTGGAAGAATGGAAGAGTCCTCCCTGATCCCACTACATGTTGGATGAGGACATTTGTAGATGAAATTCCTTTATAAAGTTGCACCTTGAGTGTTCTTTGAATCTCCCAGAATAGGAATTGAGTTTAATTATTTNTCTGTGCCAGTCTGTGAGCTGCCTGAGTGGATCTGATTTGCAGCACGGCTGTTTTCTACAATATGCAGATGATTAAGGCCTATAATTAACTAATGATGTATACAGCAATTTGACAAAACATTTTTGCTCTCATTGTCTACTCCCAACAGAAACCTTTCTGTACCTTCAGAGAAATTTCTGCTCCTGTCTCCTCTAAACCTCAGCTATTAAACATCCTTTAATTTATAAAGCAACTTAACATTCCTCTTTGTAGTGGTGGGGATGGCTGTGCAAACTTCACAGCTTAGCATGGAGCATGAGGGGAAATACAAACTTTAAAAGCCACTAGGTCAAGGAAGAGCTTTTTGCAGCTATCCTCCAAGTGCAGCCAGCAGCAGTGGCAGCCGGCCATCCTCTGCAGAGGGTGAAGCTATAAACACAGCTTTTGAGGGCAGTACAACTCATCATTTCTGAAGTAACTGTACATGTAACATCTCCTTTAAGTGACAACCTGAAACAATGATAGTGTTTAGGAACAATGCCTTGTTAAGAGTAAGTGATGCTGGAACAAGGGGAGCGTAGCCGCCCTTGACTTTCTGACAGCCTGGGAGCCAGTGAGGAAGTGCAGATGGAGCCAGTCTGCATCAGCCTCTTCACACTCCTTTTTCATTTCAAACAGCAGGAAAATATTAAGCAGTGCCAAAGTCCAAATGAGCCACTCTGCATACAATAGGAAAAATCATAGAGCACTGAAGACCACCTTAGATGTGAGTTCAAAAGAAAAATGTGTATACACATCTTGCATGTATTGCTGATCCTCTTCCTTTAAATCCCCACTATGAATTTTCCAGGAAAACGTGGAACAAACAACAAAGAGAAAGTTCTCTGATTTATGTTCTATTCTAGAATGGAAGACGAGAATGTCGGAAAATATTTGGAGTGTTGTTTAGAAAATGGGGCACATCTCAGAAAAGGGAATTTAGAGCCCTATCAGTCTCCTTTTTAGATGAGTGGCAAACATCCAAGTAGCTTCAGAGAAAGATTCAGCATTGAGAAAACAGACTATGAACACATTTTTTAGCTTATTCTGTCCACCTCCCCTTTTAAATGACTGGAAACATAAACCACGTTTAATGCAAATGGTTCTCACTGATAATATGAAATGCATCCAGTTGTGTTGTAACTACTTTGACAGTATCAGAAGCTACAATACCACCCTATCCCCCCAAAAAATTTGTAATATCTATGAGGAACAAGTTTCAACCATTAGAAGTAAAAAAGAAAGCTTGTATCTTCAGTCAGAAGAAAAGCTTAGAAGAAAAAATGATTATGGCAAAACAGTATAAAGGGTAAGAAAACTGAGGTTAAAACCAAAAACCATCTGTGAGAATGGAAAATACCTGAAGATCAAATTTCTTGGGACAAATAAAATATTTTAAATCAAAGGAGATGTGCTCATTGTTTTCAGTGGCTTTGAATTCAAGCTTTAAATTGGATTGAAATTATTATGCCAGAGCGCCTACAGCAGTAAGGTCTAAAACTAGGTTTCTGCAAGCTGGTGGCCTTCTATGTGTAAGGAAGTCATGGGGCAAGTCAACAAATCAGGAGAAAGTTGTATTTATCCTGACTATTGAATTATATTTTATATTTTGGTCTTCAGACTGTTTTGTCACACCTTTGTACTCCTCAGCATTAACTGAAAAGATATTCATCGTTCTTAACAGCTGGGGAGAAATTGAATTCCATCTGTTTCTTCCATAGTAAGTAACAGGAATGAAGGTCTTAACAAAGAACTCCCCCTTGCTAAACACCACATCAATGCTATTTGTGGTGAAATTCTAGCTTAATGTATTTGGGCCCAGAAAAACTGCTTTCCTATGCAGAAGTCCATATGATCAGACAGCAGTGACAGCTGATCATCCAATCTGGTTAAAAACGCACAGGCATTTCTGCTGTGTAACAGCTTTTGGGTTTTTTACTGGTACATCAAGGCAATTTTAGTAGGATAAGTTTTACATGGAAAGTTGTATGAATGAGTATTCCATGTCTTTCTAATGAACACTTTAATTGTGGCACAGTCATCCAGAAATCTCTATAGGTTTATTAAAATGTTTCTCATTCTTTCATAGATTAGACTCTTTCAGGTTTTTCTATTCAACCTTTTTTTATTCTTTTGTTTTACATTGTGTTTACTGCTGATCTGTAAGACAAGTTAAAAATAATGTTTTCTGCAAGGACCTAAATGTTAGAATTTGGATGTTGAAGCCTATCTGTCATTACAAACTTTGTCTAATACAACAGTCAGATCTATTACTTGCATATAGATAGCAGGGCAATACAGAAAATAAACCCAGAGAAACTGTAGTCGTAGGCATTGAATAGCCACAGCTCTAGTGGTCCTCTAGGGGCCCGGGAAGAAGTAGATCTGGGGTGCATCAGAGTGAAGACAAAGGAAATGGGTAGTGAGTATTGTACTAAAATATTTTTGTATGCCTGATATAGCTGAGGAGAATGTGAGGGGAATCTTAAATGGTATTGCATTTCAGCCACCTTACATCTGTTTACTCTCCTAAGTTATTGAAGATAATTCCCTAATTTATGAAGAAATTGGCACGAATTCCCTGACAGTTTGTTCTCAGTGGTCCTAGAAATGGATGTAGAGTCTGTAGGTATCTGAAAGCAAGTGTTGGCTGCCTCTTTGGACACAGCACCCACCAGTGCAGCTCTTGTGTCCCAGTCGTTCCCCAGTCACTGCCAGAGATACACAGCTATCTCTAGGGGCAAATAATTCTGCTGCTAGAGATGTTTGTCATTGCCACAGATAAAACAGAAACTTGAGCTGAATATAGCTGTTCCTGACCAAAGGAACTAAAAGGTGGAGTCCAGGAGCTCTGCACTATGCTGTTTTATTCCTTTCCTGAGAAAATAATGGGTTGGAAACTATCACGTATTTATAGTTTTCATTATATTTCATTTCCATGTCCCTCTTATATGTCCTTTCTGCCTAGTTTATGACTTCACATGCAATTACAATCTCAAAGTGCAGGTCACCATGTTCGAAATGTTACACCCGTTTCTGGCAACATCCTCATAAATAGGCTGGAGCATATGCTTCCTGTATTGTCCCCCTCTCTTAGGGACAGAGGCTGTTATTGCTGATAACAGATCATCAGCTCCTTGGTGATTCATGGGCATTAAAGGCCAATACAACATGAAACATTTCTGTCTCCTCCAGCCTTACCACTCGATACTGTGTCCTTACTCAGGACTTCCTAGAATGGTGTGGTCACCACCTCCTGATGCTCTTTGGCATGAGCGAAGTCTTCAATGCCCTTGGGCAAAATGACTTTATTTTTTGGAACAGAATTTTATTTTCTGCATCAGTAGTTTTCACTGACTCCATGGAAACTACTTGCAGGACCTTGTCTATTTCTCACTTGCATTTATGGGCAATTTGCCATTCAGCATTTGGATTATTTTTGCATTCAAATGTTTTTTCTCTGTGACTGTGTATTAGAAAAAAAAATCATTAATAAACTGACTTCTAAAAGTCAGAGAGGTGATTAAAAAATAGTATCTTCTCAAGACTCAGATCCTTTACTACAGTCTGCTCCTTAGATACATTGTTCTGCAGATCAAGAGTAGTGAAGGAAAATGCTGTATTTAGAACATCTGAAGCTTATGGAACACAAAGGGCTCATTGGCTGAACTAGCAAATGCTTTTTCAGACAGTTTTCACCTATGTCAGTCCTGCACATCGTGTTTTGTGGATCCTTCACAGCTGGAATGGGTATTACAACAAAAATTTCTTTTAACTTTTGTCAGAATCTCTCACATTCAGGGCAAGCAACCCTTTAAAGCCACCTTTGTTACAACTAGAACTTAATAATGCAAAACAAACCAAATTTCAGCCTAAACCATGCCTTACATGCAAAAAAAAAAAAAAAAAGAAGAAAAAAATTATCTGAATGAGCAAGTATGAGTTTGATCTTGAAAAGATGCAGAAGAAAAAACCTTAACAAAAGTATTATCAGAAAATTATTCTAATACTGTGCTTGAGAACACTCTCCCACTTTAGAGTCAACCTAGATATCCAGTTTGAGAATCTAATCTATCATTAATTATGGTTTTCAAGCAGAACTGATACAACATCCCTGCATTTCTCAGTCGATTTAATTGAATGATCAGCCTCACCTTCTGAAATCCAAGGATTATTTCACAGCATGTTGCCAGGATGGTTTCTATTTACAACTCTCTCACTCTCTCTCTCTCTATATATATGTATGTATGTATTTTAAAGCAAAGTAGACTGAAAAGTAAAACTTCAGTGAAGGCAGTGTTTGAAGGGTCTGTGACTAGCTGTTCTGGAATTGCTTGAAGTCCACATTTTTTGTAGCTGATTTGTCTGGGGTTTTCTCCCATTCTCACAAGCACATCTGTGTAGTTGTCTGCCTACTCTGGATTTGAAACAGCATGTATTGCAAACTCCAAAAGAAATGGGTGGACTCTGAAGTTGTGTAGCTTTTAAACAAAAGTGTCAGGTCATCAGTAAATTTGTTGTATCTAAGAAAATGTCTGTGCCTGAGGTGCAAAGTAACTTTGTCATATCTTTCCATGTCTTATGGATTTGATTTTATTTAAAGATGTCTGCAGAATGGAAAAAAAACCAAACCAAAACAGCCCAGGAAACTCAGCACTGAAGTCATTAAGGTTGTTGATAATTACTATCACATTCTCAGTGTTTTGCTGATTAATTGAAAGACCTCAGTGTGTCCAATGACACAAAAAATTTAGCAGATCTAGGAATGACTTTCTGAGCAGGATATGCTAATGTCAGGGTTATTTTTCACCTTTCTCTAACAGTGATCCTACATGCTGCATTATTTTTAGAATGTAGCCTATTGATAAAAAGCTCAGTAAAGATGGCTTTTAAAGAAGCCAGGATGATCCTTTTCCCCTCACACAACAGACTCTACAGCCTCCCCTTCTAAACCCCAACTGAAAGCAGGCCTTCCTGCCCCTTGATGTTAAAAGGTGCTACTTCACAAAGAGAGAAGTCATGATCTGACTCAATACTGCCATTTTTGGTTTCCTATGGATTATAGGAAATATTACATCTATTTCTTTGTAGTGCATTTTTCCACTGTCTTCTTTGTCCTACAGGTTTTTAGGTCTTTTCTGACAAGACAGCTGATTTCCCCACACTGGTGATTCTGGGGCAGGGAATAATAAAGCCTGGTATGCCCTCACATCACTTAATTAAAAGTAAGCTTTAAAGAAACAAAAATAATCAGCAGGCTTTCTGCAGTGCATTAGTGGGACTATTTGCTTGTTTTTTTACTGTATATTTAAATACCTTCTCTGATAACCTGCAGTGGGAAGGATTTGAAGCCCTACCTCAACATCTATTGAGGTACCTAATGGGACAAAGCAACCTTTTTCCTCCCTCTCTGCAGAGAGGAAGATGAATGCAGGTGTCTGGCTGTTGAGAAGGGCTCCCAATCCATGGGCTGCCAGACCAGCAGGGTGCAGCAGGCAGGAGACACCGGCACAGCCCAGGGCTGCACCATCAGCCAGGGTAGGAGGAATCTGCTGTGTGGCTGCTGGGGTGAAATGGGCTCTGTGGAGCAGCCCTGCAGCTTCATAGGAACTAAGGAGAGTAAGATAGGAAGATTACTTGGCAAATGCCATTCAGTCTGCTCCTGAAAGAATCTAATTATGCAAGTTAGTTCAAGCATTCCACAGGATGCATGAGCATTCAGCACCTCAACATGTCAGGACCAGAAATGGGGAGAAAAGGGAAATGATTGCTCCTCATGACTGCCAAATCTCTGTATTTGTACAAATCTAGCACTTAATAAATAGCAAGCTATGCCCTCGTAACAGTTAATAAACTATAAACATTCATTTGAATGTTTTCTAATCTAAATGTGATGATTAGTTGTTGGTTTGTGGTTTTTGTTTTTCTTTTAAAAAATGTAACACACATTCATCTGTTAAAATTTTGACGGAAGTAGAGAACAGTTTCTGCTTATGTCCTTAGAGAAATTGGCCCATCAATTTTCAGCTCCTATAAAAGGGGATAGAAGAGAGTTCCCAAGGACTAGACTTGAGCAGATTGTGGAGGTCCATCCCATCCTACTTAATGCAGTTCAGATGTAGGAGTTTCCACCTACTCCAAAAGATGATTAGCTCCTAGTGATTTTCCACCACTAGCATAATTTTTAATGCTGTGCAATGTCTGTCTGCAGTCCAATGGTTCTGGTGAAAGCACTGACACAGATCGTATATACCAGTGTATGTGCGCACCAGAAATTTGTTTCTATCTCTGTCTCAACCTCCCTCCTCCAGAACTGAGTTTTCAGACACACCCAAATCTACACTGATCCTTAAAAAACCCAAGCAATTATATTTAAAGGAATACAGAATAGTTGTTCTATTTTTATCTGACTCTCTGTCACAGACTTTGGGGGTATAATAGGCTTTGAGGAACTGTGGTGTGAGTCATTCCAGTAAGAAGATTTGTAATCACAGGCTGTGTATCTTGTTAATTAATTTGGAGTACAGGAACAAAGTTTCATCAAAAGTTTGTAACAGCAAAGTGATTTGTCTCCCTCAGGCACCCAGCTAAGGAGAATCTGAAATTGGAGAGAATATAAAGTGCATCTGACAGCACCCAAAGCATTTGTTTTCCTCACTGTGCTTACTATGTAAAGTCCACCACAGTTTTTGTTACCTTAAATTGATTGTAAAATGTTTCTGTCACAGAATTTTGGGGTTTCTTTACAATGTTTCCAATACGCTAGTTCATATGACTTTAATGCAATTTAATCTCCAATTTCTTTGGATCTAATGATATGCCATATCTATATGATATGATATCTTCTTTGGATATAATTATATGATATGTTATGCTTTATATTTTTTGTTTGGATCAAACATATCCTCTCAAAGGGAATTTTCTGGTCATCCTCTCCTTTCACTGTATTTTGTTTTGCATTTGGGAGTATATGAGTTAGGATGTGTGGATGGATGGAATGTAGGAGAATAGAGATAGTGATGAAGGTAATCTCACCCCCAAGGGGTTACAGCTGTGCTAATTATCAAGCATTAGGGACAGGCCTGCCCTTAATAGGCCACAGCTAGATCCACTTAGGATGGGTGTTGTAAAAGAGCAGGTTGGCTGGTGGAGAAGTTAGATGGAGTTTGTTGGCTGTGCTGAGAAGAAGGAGTCAGTGCTGTGAGGAGCTGCCCATGAGAAATCACCGAGAAGGTACCACCTTTGCATTAAGATGGCAACAAGGATGGGTTGATTTGCCACTGTAAGCACCCCAAAGCCACATAGCTGCATGGCAGGTCCTCTGTCCAGGATATAGATCTCCTGTGCTGAATCAGGTGTTCACAACACTGGGCAGTATCCTGGGGCAGTGCTCTGTTCTCTGTAATGGCTGGGGCTCAGTCTGGCTGGCTGTGCACAGCTCCCAGTTTGCTTACAGCATCTCCCTTCGTGCCAGGATGGAAGAATGAGGTGTCCAGCTCTGAGCAAGCCAGTGCTGTGCAGCACACAGTGCGCTCCTCCCAGCCGGCGCTGGCTCTGTGTGCCAGTGGCATGGTGACTGCTGCCGTGGAAACTGCTGCCATGATGACCAGCGTCCTAGCTCCCCTATCTTACAGCAAGCTTTTCCACTTGCAGAACACCCAACCACTAATTTGCCTTAATGAGTAGGACAATGTGAGAAAGTCGCTAAGTGAAGTTCTGTTGGTAAATGTGAATGTTTCTTTATTTCAGTGTACATTAATTTCACCATTTCTACATTTTTATAATCTCCATAACATTCAGTTTTGCAATTGGTTTCCCAAGTGCTGTGTTAGCATCTGTCTGAAAAGCTGCTGGCAATACCCCCAAAGATTTCTCTCCCATTTCCTCTGTGAGTTCTCAGTATGGAATCTGAACATTGAAGGTGGTACAGATAAAAAATAGAGAAGGGAGAATGTGAATATGTAAGAATTGATAAAATGAGCATTGCCAAAGTCCTCTGCAGAATGGCAAAGTGAAGAAGCTTGGTAGAAATGAGGACTTCCTTTTAATTTTTTTTCCTTTGTCATACTCCTGTTGGTGTCACTCTGAGATATTTTGGGGAAGCCCCTGTGTAATTCAGGACCAGGGGAACTGACTGAGTGACCAGCCACTTTACTGGCTTGCTGTGTGACCTTTTATTGTTTTACTTCTGTGTCCAGTATTCTTCCCTCCCTAGAGTTTGTTTAAAAATAAAATTTTAGTAAAGTATTCCTGAACTGTAGCTAACATTTGCAAAGGATTTTGCTTCACACAAAAACGCAATCTAATAGCACCATGACATGACACTTATTACTTGGCTTTATGCATTTTTTTTTTTTCCACAAATAGCTTTTTGGCTCAATCAAAAGGAGTGCTGGATGAAAAAATTCAGTGTCAGCAACTTCATATCCTCCCTATTGCTTTTTTTACTTATTTGTTGAAAAATCTCACTTGTGTTCTTAATTTTACTGGGCAATTGCTGATCAGTTTTCTCATCACAGCAAGACAAATTGCTCTCTGCAGACATTATTTTCACATTCGTTGGTGGCAGGGGAGGAACCATGTGGGCTTATCAGATTGGCAGATGTGATCTAGGAGAACTTTGGTTTGACTTCATAATCTCTATTTTCCAATTACTCTTTTATGTTTTCTTAACTGGTCTTTTAAAGAGCTGGATTCTGTCTTGTCTTGTTTGTTTATAGAATAAGTAAAACTAAGAGAAAAATAATCTGGCATGAGACTGCTCTGCTTGATGCTGCTGTATGGAGCAGTGAGGATGGTACAGTACTGTCAGGGCACTTCACAGAGAGGATGCTGTATCCCATTGCCTCTGGGATGCAGAGACACCCTGCAAAAGTCATCAGATGATCTTCCAAGTATCAACAGCAAGGTCATTAAAGACCTGCCAAGTGCAAAGTCTGTTGGACTCTATAAAACAAAACACTATTTCAGGACTAATGGAAATTTCCACGAAACAGGCGGGATGTGACAAAAACCCCACACTCACCCAACCCTTATAACATTACAGGTTATAAGGTAAATGTATTAGTAAAGTTTTTGTAGACCTATAGGAAGCTTTTCACAAAAAGAGTATAAGATGATGTCACAATATGTGATGCCTGAAATATAGAAAAGAGTTGGGTTTTCTTAATGCATAATTATATTTACATATGTATGTCAAGTTTTTATTGCATATCATATTTCAAGAGAATTCCCTTTACTTAAAATATTGCTGCAGCAAAGAAAAAAGTGAGAACAAACACACGGCTTGGTTCTCCAGTAGAAAAAAAGTTCTGTAAACCAATAGTTGTTCTTAGCTTAATGAGAAGCTAAGCAGAATATTTCTGTCAGCTCTGCTGGTGTAAGGGATTCAGAAGCAGTGTGTGGCCAAGGAACATAAGGAAGAGTGACCTTGGTATCTCTAAATATTTCTTTGTTTTTCTTCTCTGTTTTGGTGAAGCTGTGCTAATTTGGGGAATTTGTCTTATTGTGATCCAAATGATAAATAATGTACTAGCGAAAGCTGCAAAACAGAAATGAAATACTTTTGAAGTTGTTAAAATTATTTTTCATACAGTTTGGAACATTCTTCTTAGTAGTTTTACCCTAAAGAATAAATATTGAATCTAATTAAGTTGAAGAGACACTTTAAATCGAGATTAAATAACAGTTTGTTCTACTTACTCTCATCTGTCTTTGTCTTTGGTTGTTTTTCTTTTTCTGTTGTTATTTGCTTTGGGTTTGTTGGGGGATTTTTTGCTTCTTTTATACTGATTTTTTTTTCCTGTTTTCTTCTTTTATCTTACAGCTTTATTCCTATTTCACAATATTCTTCCTTTTCTTAATTTCATTTTACCTAGGAGCTCCTAAAACATAACTATTATCATTGTTGTACCTTTTAAGCTCTCTTTAAAAGTAATTTTATTAATGTGTAGCTATGTAGAATATATATAATTATGCCCATATATCTAATTCTGATTAATGTGAAAAATTAAATATTTCCTTTTTGACATGATCTAATGGAACAGGAAGAGTTAATTGACATACTGTAAGAGATTCAAGCAGAGTATTTGTAAACACTTGCAATTTGCCTAGCAGGAAAAACTGTGGGTTTTTTTTTTTTTTTTAATACCAGGAGCATTGGATATTACTCCAGTAGGATCTCTCTTCTCTTGTACCTAGTGGCAGGAGTCTAGGAAATAGTGTGATGCTGAGTCAGGGGAGGTTTAAGTCAGATATCAGGAGAAGTTTTTCGTGCAGAAGATGACTGTGCACTGGAACAGGCTCCCCAGGGAAGTGGTCACAGTGCCAAGCCTGTCCGAGTTCAAGAAGTGTTTGGATAGTGCTCTCGGGCACATGGTGTGACTCCTGGGGATGGTCCTGTGCAGTTGGACTCGATGACCCTGAGGCATCCCTTCCAACTCAGCATATTCTATGAAAATGATAAAGCTAGTGTCTCCCTTTAAATGGACTGAGAAAGAGTTATTATTGATGAGTCAGCTTTGCTTCAATGCACGGAAAAATACTGGAACTAAAAATTAAGCTAAGTAATTTGTAGGTACTTTGAAAAAGGAGAGTAGCAAAAGGAGGTAAGTTATAGTCAATACAGACCTGTCAAAAATACATTAAATCTAATTAATTTCCACTCAGGACTGGCTAATACCCCTTGTCAGTAGAGAAAAGGTATTACATATGGTTACATTAAGGCTTTAGATATTTTCATAAGCAAAGGAGATATACAGTCTAGACACAAAATGAATCATTAGAGGATGAATTCAGACTCAAAGACTATACTCAGCAGTTTTGTGCAGTCCACTATGAACCCTTTTAATTATCTATCTGGATAGTAGGTTAGGGAGTGTTGTTATTATCTTTGTAAGCAGCATCCTCCTGGGAGAGTCAGCAAGCACTTTCAGGCAGGGTTGGACTCTGAGATAAGCACTGTCATGGGGGGAGGATCGTGGTGCTGCCCCTCAAGCACAGGACAGAACGGCTGTCTTTGGCAAGAGGTCAGTTTGGCCTGCAGTGAGCACAGATGAGCCTGGTTCATACCAATGCCACACTCAGATCTGTCAGGGGGGAGTGCTGGAGGTGTGACAGGGCACACAACAGCTCCCACTCAGAGGTGGGAGAGCCTTGGAGCTGCTCTGTGGGGTCAGCCTTGGGACGCTCCTCTTTCTGCAGGGATTGGCTCTTGGAGATAGTCAGTGGCTGAGCAGCTGAAATTATCAGAACCTGTGAAACTGGGAAAACATTGTTGAATCTAGAGGAGACAAGAAGGAAGCATGTCAAGTCTTCAAAAAAGTTGAATGTTTCCACTAAGGCTGGGCAACACAAGAGGAATGTAATGAATTTTGAAAGATTACATGACATGAAAGGTTTCTGTTATATTTTAGCAAAATGTGATGGCTACTCATAAGGTTAAATAAGTACTGGGGTAGATTCTTGGAAAGGGCTTTCATTGCTAAGGGCTTGAATAGCTAAGTTAGAGAAGTGTCTGCTTACCATGGACATCCGACATGCACTTTGATCCTGCTTGGTGGAGGTAGAGAGTGAAATGAACAACTTTTTAGCTTCCCTTCCAGCTTTATGTTTTAAGATTTTATGATAAGAATATAGATTCCAGAGCAGAAAGACAGCTTTATATTTCAGCCAGTGGAGAATGTTCTGAAGAGCCAAAATTCACATTTTAAAAGTAGGCACATGTGAAGATTATTTGACAAGATCCAAGAAAATGTGAAGATGGGCCCATGCAGCCTTTAGAAGACCCCTATCTCCTTTTTCTCTGGTGTGCTAGCAATTAGGATGACTCTTCTCCGTAATACCATAGCATTGTCTGATTTATGGAGTGGCTGATGTTTTCCAAAGATCTTTCCCCCCACCCTTCATCTATAAAAATGGCTCCCCTGGAGGTTTTTGGTTAACATGGGACAAAGAAATATTATTTCACTTATGAGGATATTTTTGCAGTACTAGAAATTTTCTCAAGACTGTGAACTTTATGGGGAGTGTTTAACAACATAGATTCCACCTATTTTCCCACATTTGCTTTATAATATCAAGCCTGAGTTTAAAAAAAACTTAAGCATTTCCACTGAACATTTTCTCTAGTAAAACCCTATTAAAACCATATTTCTGAAACAAAAATTACAGTATGATCAAAACAGTTGGAATGTTCCCACTAAGGCATATCTGCAGTACTTGATAGTTATTGGCATTTTAGATTTATGAAGGGCAGCTGTGAGACATTCACAAAACACAACTTTTGATACATTTATTATTAATAACAAGCAGAAGTCTGCATTGAAAAACAAATTGCACAATGTGACAAGCTAAGGAAATGAGTAAATTCCTTGTGCCAAACATGTGATTGTGCATTTGCATAATGAATTCATTTTCCCATAAGTGGTCAGAAAAAGGGCCATCCCCCACATACAAAATATTCCATGCTTTGATTTTTTTTGAAGTCTTTAGGATGAATAAACATGGTGAAATTGCATTTAAGCATGTATCAGAAATTAGTTTTGTTGGTTGCTAGTAATCTCAGAAAGCCATCAACTTATCCATGTGATCTTTAGCTTTGAAAAATACATTATTTTTCTCTTTTCAGATATGCATGGCTAATTATTATATAATTGTTTACAGGACTAGCAGGGGAACTACTGAAATTCATTCTGTTTTTCAAGACAGCTTGCCAGATCATACACAGATATTGGCACCCATCCAGTTTCCCACTCATAGGGAGTTTCCTTTCTATTTATCAGTGGTATTCTACCAAATATAAACCTGACCCCTCCTTCAGATTTATCTACAAATTTAGCAATACTATTTTAATAAATAATAATTTCAGTTTCTCTTTAAATACATCTTTGGTTAGGATGAAAGGTTGTAGCATTTGATAATGTACTTGCAATAGCCTATTTCTGTGCAAGGGAAGATGTTATTGCTGGCAGTGTGATAAAGCAAATAGTTTATTAAATATGTGTAAGTCCAGTTCATTTAGGAAGGAGCCATTTCGGAGACCAAAGTACTCACAGGTTTCTGGTTTCAGATTTATCTAAGTGTTCTTTCTTTATTGAAGGAGAAGATATATCTGATCCAGTGCAATTTTACCAAATTGCCAGGGGCCCAAACCATATATCATTGAACCTAAAAAAATAGATTCCATTGTTTGACTGTAGTTTAAATTCTGAGGCAATATGTAAAAAAATCATCAGCATGTTTACATACCACAAGTTGTATGAACAATAGAACTGGACCGTATATTCAAATTGTCTACTTTATTAGAACATGGTGCTTAATATTGTAATATCACAGAAAAATACTATCAATTTATGATTGTAAATTTGGTAATTAATAAAAATTGTAGATATGCAGTAGGATTTAAAATAGTACTATTTTTTGCAGGAACTTACTCTAAACAGTAGTTAGTCTGCTTCCTTTCCATTGCCATCCAATGACATTTTGTTATTCTTTTGTTATGCTTCTGGTTGAATTTTGCATTAAAAAGTAGGAGCCATGGTGATATTGCTTATGTTAATGATATGGCTCCCTGTGAGGTCAATAAATCCATACCCCATTATACTTACATTCCTGTTTCAGGTCCCATGAGTATGTATGATATTGCATAGGTAGTAATCTCACATAGGTCTATGCTTGTTAATTATGGAAATGTAAATTTAGAGTATAAAATCACCTTAGAGTATAAAATTTTATTAAATTTAAAAAATACCTATCTGAAAAAAGTGAATTAGAACTATAATCTATAGGACCCTCTTTTCAAAATCGGTAATCTAATATGGCTTTCTACATCTGAAACTGCAACATCAGCAAAAGAATGAACCAGTGCTCACTCTGACTCATGTCCAAAACCATTTCAGTGAATGAAATGCACCTGTTGAGATCAGTGACCTTTGGCTCACACTATGCTTCTTGCCTTTAGGAGTTGAGATATGTAAAATAGGTGAATATATATTTGATGGGCCAGCAGGTTAGAAAAACATCACCTTCCATGGCTATCAACCAGCTATCAATTTCTCACTTGTGTGGTCTTTAAGTCTCTAAAACCCTCATGGATGTGGCATGAAAGATGCAGGGCTTTCCATTCTGAGTGTTTCAGCAAAATGCTTAAATTGGGTAAAGCTGCAAAATAATATCTGACAGTTTTGAAGCTCATTGAAAAAATCTATATGAGTTTTTCTTATTCATTTGCATTACAGCAGTCAAGGCTATTTACTGTAACATGGACAGAAAAATCAAATTTCATTTAAAAATGAAAGCTGACTCTTCAATAAAGCAAGTAAAGTAAATTCATCTCTATAGGATACCTTTAGTGAGAACTCCTGAAAGTTAAGTAAACAGAACAGTTATAAGCATGTAGTTTTGCCTGGTTTTCAAAATTCAAGATCCCTGGTTTTTGGGAAAATGTACCAGGAATACTCTGGTGAAATTCATGTTCCTATTTCAGGTTTAATTTTTAATGTCTTTCTTACATGCTAAGTCCTTAATGTAAAGTGCTGATCATGCTTTCTTTCATCTACCAAGTCTCTGAACTTCTTGTTTAACTATGAACAAATCAAGATGTCATTTCTGATAGGACTGAGAATTTCCTGACAGCTCATTTGTCTGTCAATAATAAAATCTGATCTTTCTCATATGGGCCAAATTCTGCACTGTGGATCAAATAAAAATGAAAAGCATGTGATGATGCTGGCTTTTCAAAGATAAAATAATGATCAAAATCCTGACTGATATTTATCATAATAAGCTTTCTTTTCTGAAGCAATATTAATAGTTGCATGAATCAGAGTTATTTCTCTAACGAAGGTTCTGGTCTACTTCCACCTCCCTTGAGATTTTGAGAAGTTAAACATGCCTCTCTCTTGCTATTTTTATTCATTCCATGTCTTGGAACAAACTGCTTTCAAACAGGTCTGTATTCTTTCTATTCCAGAAGAAAATGAATATACTGGGGAGCAGGGAACATCTTGAGGTATTTGGAAACCTACCTTTGTAGACTCACTTCACTCTGCGAAGAATAGCTCAATGCAAACTACTTGTTTGGATGTTATGGTAACCTACCATAAGATACAATAAAAACATTATCACCTTATATCTGCACTAAAAATATGGTTCAAAAATTTTGTTCAGATAGGTAACAAAGTGAAAGGAAACCCCACCATTATGATCTACTTAGTGACAGATCAAACGAAAAAGATGTCTCAGGAGGTTTGGTTCTCTGCTAGCAGCTTTCTGTCTATTAAGGGTTGCAATTTTCTCTTATTCTGTGACTGATTTCCACAGAAGTATCCCACTCCCTGGGAAATGTGAAATGTGCTTGCTTTTATAGCCAGATTCTTTCTTGGAGCCTTCCAGGGATTCCATTCATATCTAGATTTTATTTAGTGCTTATCTCTAAATTTTTGGTGTAAGGTTTTGATATATTTCCCATTAAATTACTAGGAGTCTGTCCTTTATATGTAAAAGTCATGTCTGCATCCTATGTATTTGACTAGCTTGCAGGTGACTGTGGTTGGAAGGGAGGCCTGATGATCTTGTCAGTGTCTGAAGGTATCCTCTCTTTCAAGGAAGCACTGATGTGAGAGGCTTTGCTTGGTTACTGGAACCATTCAGACAGGATTTTCACTTTGCTCTCATCTCAGAGGTGGTTACAGCTTTTTGTGTGGATGTGTTATAAAACAGGTCCACAAAATAGTTCTGGTTGAGAGTAAACTCCTCAAGGTTTTATTATTCAACAGCATAATTTCTTTATAAAGTATGTTCAGTGCAAAGCGCCTCTGTCATCTGAACTTGTAATTGAAAACCTATATATTGTAAAAAATACTTCATATACACATCTAGATGAGGTTAATGTATACAACCACAACATGCTCTTAACTGAGCCCAAACACGTCAGTAATTAAACATTGCAGGATTGTAATGTGTATGAGGCAACTACAGTTAAAGTCTATATTGGAAAAAAGTTATTCTTGGAAAATATTCTTTGCAACTAAATTCTAACAGTGATTACCTCNNNCAAGTAAATTCTAACAGTGATTACCTCTGTGCTGTAAATCTAAGATCTCTGAATACACAAGAGACTGCATATCAAATAAATATGCATAAAATATAAATAATATTTGGTTCTTATTAATTTGGCTTTTTTCTGTTTGTTTTTGAGCATCAATGGATGTTTCATCTCAATAGATAAATAAGAGAAAGAATGAAATCAATATGCTGATAAGAAATCCCCAATCAAATTGCTTTCAGAGCTTTCATAAGCTTTCTGCAGTGCTTTGGTGTGGATGAGTTGTTTTTTAGTTTGGTTTTTTTTTTCCTGGTACACCCGCATATCTAGTTCTGTCCAGCTTCCAAATCTTGTTCAGTCCCAGAATAACATCAAATCAATACACATCCAATACTCTTGCTTTTGCCTCAACAGTAAAGGGCTAATGGTGCTGACAGCCTTTGAAAAGCTTTCCAGTTTGCCCAATATGGAATAAATTATCCTGAAAAAGAAGTAGAAGTCTTTTCCAGCTACGCTGTTATTGTAGTATATTCCATCAACAATACCTGTAAGTGTTCAATAATACATTACAGCATTACAGGCTAATGGGGGACACTGCCTTTAGTACTGAAAAACTGGTACATTGCATCTTCTTTTTTTCCTAAGAAAATTACTCCTCAAAGCAGGAACTGTGAACTTTCTATTGCACCTTCAAACACTGAGCCTCTAAGAAAGAAACAAATTTAATGTAAAATGTGTGTGTGATTTGCTTAGGAACCAATTTAGGGAAAAAAAGGAGCGTAACATTTTGTTCCATTTTCTTAACACAGGTGCTAGCTGTGACTTTTTTCAGGAGGGGTCTTAAGCATGTGTCT
>VYZP01049330.1:25357-39210 GCA_013400635.1 Hypocryptadius cinnamomeus | reverse complement strand
ACTAGGCTGTATTTGAAATTTTCTCCTCCAAATGTGAACAAAACAAAGGAAATACAGTCAAGTGGAACTGAATTTTTTAAAACTTTTTTCTAGTTCTGTTAGTGCAATCTCAGTCTGAGAGAATACAAACATGTTTCATCTCCAGTTTCATTCAATCTGTTTTCACTTTTTTGACAATTCAATATGGGTATATTTGAGAACTTAACGTCAGTTCTTTCTTTTCTAACTCTCCCTTTCTTTCCAACTGTGCTCACTTATTTTATATATATGTCATTTCACATTTGTATTTTTCATCTACTCCACTAGGAAAAGTAGGCTACTAAGACTGATGTTCAGTTTCTGAAACTAGTTTTTCTTTTGGTTCCATTTCCCTAAGGGTGCTTAAAAGAAGGGAAATGTAAAATGCTGAATTGGAAAATTTAGGATTTTTACTGATATTACATAAAAAAATGCTTGGAAGGGATGGGGGAAATCCAGGTTCCATTTTTCTGAAAAAAAACAAGTTGTCACCAAATCTCTGTTTTGGAAAAAACAAACAAACAATTGTCGTTCTTAGAAGAGAATGTTGAATGACACAAACTGTTTGTCACAATGATGTCAGTGTGTAAAAAGTGGATGGACTTGTGTTGTGATTCTTTTTTAGTGTGAAAAATCAGCTCTTAAAACTCAATTTATACCTCTGCATTGAAACTACATCCATTATGATTCTGTACTGCAACCTTTGAGGTAACATAGGTTGCAGCTCCTAGTTGATATTGAATTAATCTTCATACTGTTAATCTCATTGTTTGTTCTGAAAAGTAAGATCCAAACTAATTCTTGGAGCATGGTGACTGAGCAGGGGTTTACATGAGTAGTGTACTCAATGCTGCTGTAGAGGGCAGGCTCCAAGCAAACACTTGTACAGCAAATTTCAGCCCTTGTGGTTCATTGTTGATGATGCACAGCAGCCACGAGTAACTCACTGAGCTGTTCCCCCAGTGACAAACATTCCTCTGCAGCTGCACCTGATCCAGTGCCTGTGCTGGCACCAGGGACTAAGGCACAAGATGTCATTTCAGACATCCAGGGTCACAGACTGGATCGTGGGGAAATGGCAAAGCACCATGCCCTGCCTCTGTCCTTGGCCAGTTCACAATCTCCCACGTTCTATTTGATATCTATGGTCCAGCACTGGACCATTTGCATGCCATTTTCCTCCCTTTTGGTTTATTCCCTCCTATCAGCTCGCTGCCCCAATACACAGAATTTCTCCAGACAATGTATGACCTCCTTGAGGCTGCCTTACATTCTGTCTGGTTGCACTTCTCTCTCCTGCACAGAGCATGTTCCTGCTCCTCACCATCCACAACAAATTGTAACCATAGATACCCTGCACAATTCAAACAGGAGCCTTCAAGGCTCCACATTTGTTCTTGTAAATATTTTGATGAAAAGAGTGATTATATTTCAGATCAAGGCTTCAACAAGAATATTAGTAAAAAACATTGATTAAGAGAAGTAGAAGTATGTGCTCAGCAGTGTGTATCCAGAAGACTATAGGATGTAAGTTCAATCTTACATTCACAACTTTTCACAACTATAGATTCACAACTATTGCATGGTAGCATGAAGTTACTTTATTTTCATATTAGTGATCTCTCAAGGCTTGATCCTAAGTCACTTGCAATGAAGATAAGACTTTCCATTGATTTTAATTTGCTTTGGAACATATATATTTTATAGTTTTAATTAATAGCTTCAAAATTGTGTATTATACACTTTGTAAAGTGCTCACCATTAATTCAAATGTAAAATATTATTATTATATTCCATTCCAGTCCTATGCAGCATCCACATCAACTACTTTGAAGGTATTCAACTGGAGAAATATTTGTACTGAGTTTTTTTTGAAGGGAGGAATACTTATTATGACAATATTTTTGATTTTATGTTGTCCTTAACCTCATTAGGGAAATTTTTTTATAACCATTTTTTTTTAAAAAGCAGAAGTTCTGTCTTTGTATATGGCTATTAAAATTATTATACATTTTTAGGAGTAAATAAATTTAGGAGAACAGAAATGCATAATGCAGCACCCTTTTATCAAGGGCATGTACCACGCACCAGATGGAAAACAAACTGTGTTTACAACATTACCACTATCGCCACTGACACTACGAGATCTACAATATGTTACAGCAGCAGCTCCATTAACCTTGCTACTTCTGTTAGAGTTGTCTGGTACTTTGCCCAGTCTGTGTTTGTTGTCAGCAAATGGATCAAATTAGGAGATTTTCATTCTGTTTATTGACCTTTTTCCTCCTTTCTCAATTTAGGCCATAGTTCATTAAAAATTGTTCTACTATTGCTCTGTAAAATACTGCAAATAGATGGCTCTGGATCTGTCTGCTACTCCACATGTAAATTATACCATCTTACCTCAGAGGTGAAACTTTAGAGCAGCCATTGATAGGAAATGTGCTGTAAAAAAACCATTTCCTACCTGGTGGGTGGTTGGTGGTGTGGTCTTTAGGAGCAGCATTAGGACATGCTGCTGTCCTTCAGTGCAGCCTTGCCCACGGGACCTTTCACTTTTCAAATCAGAGCAATCCTCACCACTCCAATTTATGTTTTTAATGTAGTCATACTTACTTGTTTGACGACTTGGGAAGCAGGTGGGAATGTTTTATTTTGTTAAAATGAGTTAACTAGTAGAGTGATTCTGTTGGCCTTGCCTCGATGTCTTCACTCCAGCCCAGTGAAAGGATGCTCAGTTTCCAACCTGCGCCTGTCTCGGGAGAGTACCTCGCACCATTCCATTATCAGCTCAGCTCAGCAGCATCCACTGCAGGCCATATGTTCCCCCCCTGTGTTTGTGCTACAGAAATTCACACGCAGCCACATGACAACCCAAGTCTGTGAACTGATCCAGCCCAAACAGAACTGCTTGCTGCTGCTGTGATTTTTGGCTGGATACATTTCCTACCTCACTGTGTGGCTACAAGAGCCCTTCCACCTCAAGGGAGAACAAAACCAAGTGGCTTTGTGCGAGGAGAAGAGCACAGTCACTCCCCTCCCTAATGATGCTTTCCAGATTAAACTGATTGTGGACTAAGATGTTGTGTTAGCTAGAAAATTAGAATGCCTCAGGAAGCCATTTTCAATTAGACTACTATTTGGAATAAGGGGATGTCCTCCATACACCTACTGGCAGACACCTAAGCCCTTCCTTAGCATTCTTTATTTCTTTCTTCCTTTGGCAGTTCAGTTCATTAAAACCATAAAGGAAACAAGGCTGTAGGGGTAGGAAAATTATTTCAAAGACTGAGACAGAAGTAACCCTGATACTGGCTTCGTGCAACCTCCCTTCCACTTCTTCCTGTTGTGTGAGCAGTGCTGAGGAGGCAGTTGTGATTTAGATCAACCTGCCACAGCAAGCTGAATAACCTCCTGACCTTCAGTTCTATTGTGATACATGGGGTTCATTTTCTCTCAGCTAAAAGCAACTTATACTGAAGGAAAATAAGGCCTGCTTCTCAGTTTGGACAAGATTTAAGGCATTGCATCAACAGTCAGGCTGATGGAAATGGTAGGGGTTTTTCCACTGTATAAAATGTGGCAAATTTAAAAGTTGGGGGGGGTTTTTGGTACTCTTATATGGACCTACATCTTGGAGAAAAAAAAAAAGCTTATTATATGAGAAATAATGAAGGAAAGAAAAAAAAGAATTTTAAGTTTTCTGTGTTCATCATTGCTGCATTCCCATTCTGCTTAAAACCTGTGTCAACAAATCATGGTCTACATATGGACAGCCAGAGCAACACTTACGTTTCTGAACATTTACCCCCAACTCTTTCAAATTTAAATAATATATAAAACAGTTTTTAGAATCCATCAGTCACTACAGCAATGATAGGCAGGAGTTATTGTCTCTGTCCATGAGTCCTACATTTCCATCTTAATGCAAAGCTTATCTTGCATTGCATCTGGAGTTTTGTTGCATAGGCTGAAGCCATTTGGTGAAAGTCTTTTCAGCTTCAGACTGGTTTATGTTAGTCTGAGTGTGCCTTGGCAAAGCAGTTTGATGTTCTCAGATAAGGGGTGATCTAATCAGTTTGGAGAAAAACTCCATTACAATCATCCCTGTTGGTAGAAGCAGGAAGGTCATAGACGTAAATGAAAATATATTGATTTACAAACTCCTGAATTTATCATTGCAATTGCAGTTATTTAAGTTATCAAGATTGGTACTACCAAGACCCTAAGTTGCGCCTATATGCTTCCTTGGTTTCAGCCAGGGAGAGCATTTGGGATGCAGCTTATTCCAGCAGGAACAGAGGCATAGCTTATGGGCATATATAAACATGGTTTGAATGATATGGTGTCTTCTGCTGTGGAACACAGAACACAGCCCCCTAAACTGACTTGTATGCATCCTTTGTAAAGCCTGTAGGACACACATGGTTTCTGTACGATATCTGCCTACACAAGAAAGCAAAAGTATCCTTCATTTTTAGTCAAGTTTGGTTCATAAGTGTACTATTAGTAGTGTAATGTAGGTGCACCAATAAACAGATCATAAGAATAGCTTATGCAAATAAAGAACAATAACGCAATAAGAACAGCTTACGCAAATTCTCTTTGAGGTTAAACTTGGGATCAGAAATAAAATCATTGCCGTTTTGCATTTTTCTGGCATTTGCTGGAAAGACTTCTAAAGAATGCACCATGTTTGCAGAAAACTTATCCTGCCATATCTGCACTAAATTAATCACTAAATTGTGTATTCCTAACGAAGGAAGGTGTATACTATTCCAAGTAAAGGTGACAGCCTCACTTTGATCTGCTCTTGAGAACTAGCAAAGATAAAGGGCTGAGCAGAGGTTTTATTCAAGACTGCCTTAAATAAAATATTTAATAACAACAACATAGTATGCGCCTTTCTTCTTCATGGTTATTGTCAGAATATTTACAATAATTCATTTACTGTAGCAAGTAGCATTTATTTTCATGTATTAGGCACATTGTCTTCCATGTTTGCTTTCAAGGTGAGAAGTAATATTTCTGCCCATTATTGTTCCTTCTGAATTTATCACAACTATTTTCAAAAATGTTTTTCTACCTGAAAATACTATGCATAGGCACAGTATATCTGCTGTCTGAGATTTCTTTTGTGTTTACTATGGGAGTTGGCTTCTCTGTCAAAGCAGATGAAGCCAAACAATCATGGAGCAGTTTTGGAAGCCTCCATGTGATCTGTCATATTTACCTTTAACAGGCTGCAGCATGAGACTGAAACATGGGATCTCCTGTCACAGCAGAGTAAAAATAGGGCTTTTCTGTGTGCCTGATATAGAAGAGGTCACCACTATTAGAACACCTTTCCTTATAGTAAATGGTTTAAGAGAAGCACCAGTGAGCCATCGTTCATTTGAGCCTGCTGTAGACAGCTCCTTGTCTGTAACAAGACAAGAGTGAAGCCCAAATTGATAACTGAGTTCTACCCATATCACTTGTGTATTCATTCCTTCACGTACTTTGCCTGCAGTGTTTCTGGAAGATAAAATAGTGCTTAGGCTGATGAGAAGGAGCGGATAGGAAGAACTGTTTGGACATAATGAGAAATAAGATATCTTAAAGTAGAATCTATTTGTTTCTCTTTTTCACTACACTCCTGACATGATATTCTTTTAGAGGCTTTATTATGAGCATGGTTTTATCTATAATGCATGTGGGCAGATATGTAAAGGAGCAAGGGAAGGAATAAAAAAAGAGAAGGAAACAGCCTCAGAGTAGATACCAAGCTTCTGTGAAAGCATCAGTCAAGATAGGAAATTATAATCTTTTGTAACAAAGAGAAATGTCAGAGCACGAATGCCCATGGACAAATAAAGAGTGACCCTGGTTGCTCCAGCACACTTTGGTGGTGTATCTTTGTGAGGCTCCTACTCTTTTGGTTGTTCATTAGAGCATTAAATTTCTGTGCAGAGTTTGGTTTTACTCAGATGTTACTGCAGTTATGTTTGTGGGCACAGACCCAGAATCATGCAAAAAGGGCAGCAGTGTATGGATTTCATTGTTGTCCTCTCCTGGAGTGCAGCATGTGTAGAAGTTGCAATATCAAATTGCAATATCCTACTCTTTTGGTTGTTCATTAGAGCATTAAATTTCTGTGCAGAGTTTGGTTTTACTCAGATGTTACTGCAGTTATGTTTGTGGGCACAGACCCAGAATCATGCAAAAAGGGCAGCAGTGTGTGGATTTCATTGTTGTCCTCTCCTGGACTGCAGCTTGTGTAGAAGTTGCAATATCAAATAAGCAGGGAAATGCATTGTGTATTGTCACCTAATACCTGCAGCCATTTTTCTTTACCGTGCTCTGAGACCTTGCTCTTGTTCTTCATGCTTTTATAGCATCTTCATTCCACTGTTGGGATCCTCTCTTTATAGGCATGGAACTTCAATCTGTTCACTTCTTAGTAGCTTAAAGACTAAGTTCAAGCTATTCTTCAAAAGATTAGTTGGCTCCCAGTGTTAGGTATACACTATTGCTTCACAGTTCAGGGTGATTTGGGCCTCAGGTGACACTGATTTCTGCCAGATTTGTTACAACTTCTTATTCAATGTCTTAACCAATCATCTGAGTGTTTAAATGCTAATCAAGGTTGTAGCTGGCAGGGGTGAATAGTAACAGGGATGAATAAAGACATGGACATAAGGCTGCAGTGTGATTAACTCATCCAAATATACTCATTCATCTCTCTCACTAAAGTCTGCAATAATCAGGAATCCTCATAAACCATAGAGCAAATGTATTTTAAAAGGTAAATTCTGTAGGGCTGTCTTATTTCTGTTAAATAGTGCTGTTTTGCAGCTGAAAGTCTATAGAAATTCCTGCTAGGCATTAACTGACTGAAATACAGAGCCTTACAGAGGAATGTAACCTGTTGCCAGTGTTTCTAGGCACTTCCTCAAAATAAATAATACTAATGAGAAAAAAATATCTGTATTGCTTCTTCTGATTATTTTGGTTTTAACAGTTCAATCTTAAAATTTATACCCCAAAAAATATTTAGTCTTACTAAAATACAACTGGGGAGGTGCAGCAGTGCTTACAGGACCTGGCTAATGACAGCAGTGGCTTTTCATGACATCTGTTTGGTAGGCTTCTGCATGACCTTGTCAAAGCTAAAAGCTCATAACATTCATTTTTTTTTTATAGCATTATGATTCTGCATAACAGTGCTAAAAACAAAACCACAGTATAATTATCCTGTCAATCAAGCTGCCAGAAAAGGCATTTTCCACTAGCTTTGCACCTACTAAACTGTAAATAATTTATAAAATTAGAAGTCAAGACTAAGTGGAAGCATTTTGGGACTAGTTAAGCACTTGTGAGAGCTCTGTGGTTTAAGTGACCTCACACACTGAGCTCTGGGTGTTTACTTCTATCCTGTGAGTGTGAAAATGGTCATTTGTCCTTGTATTATTGTGCATGCACCTAATAAAAATATCAAGCTGTTAATAGAGCTATGAACAGGTGTACAGTGGATGTTGTAATGATGTTTTATTCATTCGAATTTCCAGCCCATTTAGTCTCATCCAATGAACAACAAAAAATATCTTCTTCATTATCTCCAATTAATGTAAATGTCAGATATTTGAATATATTATCACACCGATAATTCAGTACACTGGTTGATTTGTGGAGTATTTGCATTAAAGTGACAATTAAAACAAGGGGAAAAGTAATCCAGAATGCATGCTCTTATCTCTTGTCATGTTCTTACAGTGATGTTGGACTTGCTTCTCTGAGATCTTTTGACTGTGGTAAACAAGTTGCTTAAAGCTTTTGGGCTTACTATTGTTTGTATCTGGTCATTTAAAAATGATAGTAATCGATTTGTAATTATTTCAAAACAAGGTTTATTGGCTATTCATTGTTCTGTTCAGCCTGGATAGAGTTAATTTCCCTGCTGGCAGCTGGTGCAGTGCTGTGCTCTGGGTTTCTGTGGGGATCATTGATAACACAGGGCTGTTGGAGCTGCTGCTGGGCACAGTCAGGGACCCCTCTGCTTCTCCTGCTGCCTGCCAGGGAGCAGCACAGGGAGCAGGGAGGGGACACAGCTGAGACAGCTGACCTCAGCTCACCCCAGGGATGTTCCAGACGTCTTCCACAGTGTCCTGCTGAGTAATAAAAGTGGGGAGGGCTGGCCAGGGGGTGGTGACCCACTGATCAGGGCATGCTCAGAGGATGGTGAGCAATCCCATTGTGCATCATTTGGTTTGTATTTTCTTTTGTCATTATTACTGTTTTCCCTTCCTTTTCTGTCCTATTAAACTGTCTTTATCTTGACCCACAAGTTTTGCCTTCTTTCTGGTTCTCTCTCCCTTCTCACTGCAGGGAGGGAGTGAATGGCTCTGTGGTGCTCTGTCTGCCTGCCAGCTTAAACCACAGCACACTTTAAAATTTAGTTGACAGATAGTTATCTCTCACAACAGAGCTGTTCTGAGGGCAGAAGCCTGCTTTATGGATATATAAAACCAAATGTGTTCTGACAGGATGGAGGCAATGAAATAATTATCATGTGTTTATCTTTTGATAGCTCTCTATCCTTTAACTTCTCTTGTGCTCATTTGTGGCTTGGCCTGTGCCTGCCCGCTCGGTTCTGGTGGGGCAGTGCATGTCCCACTGCAGGAGAGGGGCAGCTGGGCACCTGAAACTGCCTGCGTGGTAGGGCTCTGCTGCTTTCAGTGGAACACTGCTGGAATGTTCTACAGGCACCCAGAGGGCACACCTGGGACATTAGAAACAATAAAAAAGTTATTGCATTCTTATGCTTAATTACTTAGCACCCCTAACACTTCTGTTACTTGGTTTGATTGGTAGATTGCTTGTTGAGATCCTGACCAATGGACCTAATTTTACCAATAGACCCTTAGTTGGGGCCTAATTTCTTTCCACTTTTTTTTTTTTTCTGTTGTAGAGGTAAATTTTATATGAACTCCATACATGCAGGTAGTAATTTTAAATAGCCCTTTCTCAGATGGAGAAAATATGAAGCAAAAATAACCCAGGAATCCACACAAGCCACAGCTCATCATTACAAACTCTACATGGAAGGGCATAACATATTTTCCTCCAAGTTTTGCATGCGATCAAAATCTGCTCTGCTGAGAATATTGGACATGCTTAGTCTATTATTACTAACACTTGTGCAAGTTCCTGTGGTAAGTTTTTAATTGTTGAAGATCCATAGAAACACTCGATAGCATTTCTCATCCCTCCTTCCTTCCCTCCACTTGTAAGAACTAAATATTTGTGGTGTTTCACTAAAAAAGAAGTTGGTGCCCTTTGTGCTGCTCAGCTGTGTTTTCAGTAGCAAGTGTTAAGTGCAGCATACCAAGGCTGTGGTGCGCAGTCCCATCCACTTCTGTTTCTTGTCTAAGAATTTAATTATGGGAGTAGGAGACAGATGATTGTGGAGCAGGAGGGTGGCCATGGAAAAGGCAGGACTTTGCTGTTTTGTAGTCTTATGTTTATGCCCAAACCACATGCCGAGATTCTGCACCTTTTTAGACTGGTGAGGCCGAAAGAGCTGCAGGTAGGATATGCTGCTTGTATTTTTTTTTCTCTCTCACAAACCAGAATTAGTTATTATTGTACAATAAGTGGAATTCCAGGTTTTTGAAAAAAAAAAGCCATTTACTCTTTTTTTTCTCTAATGCTGGGCTGTATCCTTTGAGATTATTTTAGAGTTTGAGAAGAAATGAAATTTTACCTTCCTTCAGCAAAATAATTAGGGAAGATGGAAGAGTTCCCAGAGAACTGGATGTCTGGTGCACAGCGGGTGTTTCAAGAGAATCGGGACCATAGTTAGTTTAGCTTGTAATAAATGAAATGAGATGGTAAGTTGGGGCAAAAATTCTAGGTCTGGAATTCAGAAGATGGAAAAAGTGGCTTAGTACCTCTGATTTAAAAGATAAAACTGAAATGCTAGGCACAGAGAAATAGTGATAGAAATATAGATGAGAAAATATTTAGACTTTTTCCATACTTTTTGTATGAGTTGAGTGGTGTGAGAAATAATACAAGGTTAATATTTCTCTTTTTCTAAGGAAACTCTTCTTCACTGTGATATGACTTTAAAGCTGCTTTTGTTATGCCTACAGTGGTTCAAGTCAAACTTCTGAATTTTTAAGGTTGCTTTGATTTTTCTTCTGTTACCTTTGCATCATCAACATTCAGAGAACCAAATAATGATCCAGCAAAGTGTAAAGTAGTTGGCATTATTAATAAAACTGAAAGAGAAGGGACCTGAAGGGGAACAGAGAGAGGATTCTTGGGAAGAGCATGCTTAAAGTTATTCCATTTCTGTAGCTGAGGTCACAGGGGACTGTCTTGTGTGGTAAAGCTTTCATGCTTTATGATCACACAGAAAATTTAATCCCACTCCGGTTAAAAATGCCAGCTTCATGCCACTGCAGAGGGAAACATGCAGCTTATGAATTTGCAGACTAAATACAAGAAGAAAATATTACAAAATGTGTTCAAGGAGGTTAACAGATTTTTATTATAAGTTCATAGTAAAAATATTGATAACAGCTGAAATTTACTGTGTAAAACTATGCAAATAAAGAAATGGGTAAAAACTGTGAGAAGATCAAATCATCTATTGTATTGCTTATAGAGCAGTTCTCATCAAAAGAGCTTTACACAGTCCTACATAGCCTCATTATGGGTGTAATGTATGGAATACCATACTCTAGTAGAATAGGAAAGAGATTTAGATGCAGTAGGCAAAATCAGAGGTAGCACAAACTGGAAATAAGAAAGGAATCTGTACATGTGAGCAAAGCTTTCTGGGACAATGTATTTTAAGTTACAGTGAAGCTTTCTCTAACATCTTCCTCAAAATTTATATAATGGAAAATTAAATGTACAATGAATATTAATTTTTTTCTGCAGACTACCCTGAATAACAGAGGAGGGAAGGAAGGCAGGAAAAACCCCAACACTTGAATTCTATAGGAACCTGGCAAGGGAGGGAAAAGGGAGGTCCAGGGGGTTTTTTTGACCTCGAAGTTCCACTTAATTGCTTTCACTTTGGTTTTGCTGAAGTCTTGGCATTTATAACTGCCCAAGTTATAACTTGTTATAACTGCTGTGTCGGGCACTGCCCCTGCCTGTGCTGCTCCTCACTGCTGGGGAGGTGGGGGCACAAATCCATGTTTGCTGCTGCCCTGCTTCCCTTCCCTGTCACCATCTCTTGAGGTGCTCTATGAAATAAGAGTTATTTTGTGACAGTAAAAGCAAAAATGCTTCCATTTCATGGTTGTTTTGAGTCAGTCTTTTTATGTTCAATCCCTTTTATCCACGCAGTTCTGTGTCACTGTCTTGGCAGTTGTTCGGCGTTGGGTCAGGCAAGTGTCTCAAGAGACTGCAGTTCAAGTGTGCCCAAAAAAGGAAAGAAAGTGAGGTTTTTTAATATGAGTAAAAACCTTTTTTTCTTTATTTTTGCCTGACTTAATATAAACTTCAAATCCAGGACATTGCATGATTCAATTTCAAATTTCAGTGAGAGGTTGTTTTTTTTTTCCTCAAAACAAATTAATTGACCTATCCCTAGTTGGAAGTTATTTGTTATTCCCAAACTCTGTATTGGTTCTAATCTCCAAATTATTTTCTCAGATTTCTTGGCAGTTAGAGATACATGTAAATAATTGGTAATAAAAGGAAAAGATTGCAGTGGGTAAAGGGAATTAAAATCTTCCCATTTCATTCAGGGAATATATCATAAAGATACTTAACCAGAGTTTTTAGAGTATTCTTATATACATCCAACAAGTTAATCTCATTTCCCTGCAGTCATTATAACTAACTTCTATCAATGAATTCAGTGATTAGTGACTACATCATAGCTGACAAGCCTTCCCATGCACAATAATGTAAATTTTTGGAATTCATGGCTCAGAATTCACCTGGTGGAATTCAAATATGATGCGTGTCAAAACTTCAACACATAGTAATTTTTTGTAATTATGTACTATAATTTAAATTATATTTTTGTATCTAAAATATAAATAAGGTTGGTCATTTCTGATCATTTTTAGTGCAACATGGAGATAGAGATAAAGGGAAAGTGAAGAATGTGTTTGAAAATAATCTAAAAAAAAGTCAATGTTCAAATTGTAATTTACCAATGAGTATCCGAAAAAAACCCAAACCCTGAATAAGAGCAGGAAAAAGCAAAGATGCTTTACAAATATCCTTCCCTTTGTAGCTTCCCTAGAAGAAATAGCAAGGACTGTTCAACTCCATTGTATTTTAAGTAATTGATGAAGAACAATTTTCCTGGCAATTACTTTTAATGTCTGTATCTCAGAGGATAATAATATTTGAGCCTCAGGCCGTGCAATTGTATCTTCTGCTGTCTGCATTAGAAATAATGCTTAGATTCATGTGCTTAATTCTCTAGTCCTTGCTCTCTTTGTAGCATTCTGCATCATAGCAAAAATATATTTGAGTAAGTATTTTCTCTTTTTTCTGAAGTTATTTTAGAGTAACTATGCTGTAGTATGTGTAGAGAGATAAACTAATCATAACATTGTGTGTGGTGCTAAAGGGCAACAGAAGTGTGCCTGAGTGGAGACAGATAAGCTTGTGCAGCTTTGAGAATTTTTAAAGGCACCATGTTTTGGACTTTTTTTATGAAAAAATGTTAGAAAATTATTTCTGGCTTGCCCCTGAAAACGCTATCTGCATTAATGAGATCACATGCAGCAAGAAGCTCAGATCTGAGCTGACAAGCAAAAAGATTGTATGATTTGCTCAAAATTCTTTTAACATCTTTTTTGTGTTAATGATTGAATGACTTGTGAGAGAATGGAGCCTCGATGGTGAATTTCTGCAGCTCTGTGCTCAATAGCAAGGCCAACTAGGAGTCTAGTCAGTGATCCTTGCAAATAAGGGCTGCTTTAGGGATGTGACGTCTCCCTGAGGGCTCCCCAGCAGATGAGAGCAGTGGGGGAGTAATAAGACTCTGCCATTCAGGATCAGTGATTTATGACCCTAGAAATAATGCAAAGAGTAACTGAATTCAGCCTTTCAAATGCCATAATAACAACACAATGGACACTTTGCTTAATATCACTAGGTGTGCTGCTGGTTTCTGCAACAGATTCCAGGAGATGCAAGCCCAGGTTTACAGATGGACAATCAGCAGCTCCTTGGGTTTTGAGGTTTTCTTCTGAAGGAGAATTTCCTTTTTCAGTTTGCACAAATGAGGCAGCTGCAGGTTGCATGGCTCTGCACACAGACATGGACAATATTGAAGGGTGTGCACTTCTCTGCTTGTTAAAAACTTGCAGGGCTCTGGTCACAAAGCTGACAAAACGCTGTGGGGTAAAAAGATGCACAACATGTAACCATAATCTGTTAGAGGAGCTTCACCTATTGTACTGTGTGCATGCTCCCATCAGAAAAAAAAATCCATGTTTTAACAGAACCAACAGTGTTCAGGTTCATCAGGGGGTTTTTGTGCTTTGGGAAGACTATAAATGAAGAGTTAATTGAACAACAACAAAATAAGTATCAAGACAATCTCACAACGTATTTTTCGATAATTGTTTCTTCTCTTAAGAGAACATTACCTCTCTCACAGATGGTCAGAGTGATGCATTTGGGGAAATCAGCCAAACTTGGCTTTTTTCCTGGTTGCTCTGCTTAGTAACTGCAGCATTTAACCCCAGAAGTATTATTTAACTTTGCTCCAGATACCATTTTAATCAAAAGTACTCAACTTCACAGTTGGAAAACTCTCCTTAAGGTCTCTGAACGCTTCTTTTTTTTTTTTTTTTTTTTTTTTTTTT
>VYZP01049330.1:1352-25329 GCA_013400635.1 Hypocryptadius cinnamomeus | reverse complement strand
TTTTTTTTTTTTTTTTTTTTTTTAGTGTTTTGGACTTATGGAAACAAACTTTGACAAAGAAGTGTTTACTTACTTACTTACTTTCAAATCACATGGAAAGGGATTCTTGAAGTTGACTGGTAAAAAGGTTTAATGAATCAGGTTTATGTCATATTAGTAGTAACTGATTTTCCATCAATCAAATCAGTGGTCTGGGGAAAAAAAAATTTATTTCTACCTCATACACTGACATACAAAGGAAGGTAAAATAGTTGGGACACTAACATGAAGCTGGGTGGTTTGACTGCTAGGATGAGTACATTCTCTGAGACTGAAATCCAGGACTTAGCCTCTCTTTTCTCTAGTACCTTATGCTTAGGGCAACGTTTTCCAGTGATTTTGGTGTAAACTTGAACGTGCAGAGGGGTGAGGCAGCCACGTGCTGGTAGGTGGGATTAGGTGGCCACGTGTCCCTGTGGGTGCCTGGGCAGGCAGAGGCTGCCCCTGACCCAGGGGTTGTTCCTTTGCTCTCAGGTTGTGGGATCCCTTCAGCCAGGAGGGGAGCAGGAGGCTGACATCCATCTCAGAGTCAGGCTGGAGAAAGCAGCTGGATGTCTCACCTTCCTTTTCCCTCCATCGTTTATGAAGGCTCAGAGCTTCCACAAAGGTTGTACAAACACCATTTTTAGAAAGAAACTGCAACTGAAATTATGATGTTTGGCTATGACAGCTCATTCAGTGCAAGCTGAGCTCCTATGAGATGCATGGAAAATCATCCTGTCATTATTCTTGGGAAGAGCTCCTATGATATTTCAGATGACCTGTAGTTTTGGTTTCTTACCCCCTTCCTGTTCTGTACCTTGAAGGCAGAGTTTCTTCACAGAGGAGTTTGATCTTTTGCCAGTCACTGCATTTGTGGAGATTATTCCCTTTCTCACTGTTCCTAGGTGAGCTGTGCTCCATGCTGCAGGATGCTTTGGGTTTGGCTCCACGCCCAGGATCTCAGCACATTCCTCTTAATGGACTTTTTTTTTTTTATCACTCTCTACTTTTCTCTTTTCTGTCTTTCTTTCAGTCCAAGCAAAATTTTATTTGTATGATAAGCATGAGTGGGCCAGCCCACCTTTTGCACAGCTAAAAATTTCATTTATTTCCAACTCTGCTTTGCTTTCTCTTCATGGAGCTGAGATTAAGCTGGTTCCCACGTTGCCACTCTGCAGCACAGGCAGGGACAGGGAGTCTAGAAAGGCAGAAAATACTTGAGCAATAATTGAGCCAGAAATTATTTTTTAAGAAATATTTTGTTCAGCTAAAACTATATTAACTTTTTAAAACAAATATATAAAAAGTATTGGTTTTAAAATGCTTAAAAATGGCTGTTCCTTTTCTTGGCAAGAAATCTCTTGCCAAGAAAAGGAATTTTAAAAAGAAATAAAAACCTCATATTAATTAAATCCTCATAGTCATCTACTAAGTACAGTTAGGTCTGCTTGTGTTAACTCTTCAAGTACCTTTGTACACATCCATCATTCTTTGAGAAAATGATAAATTTCCTCAGAGAACTGTGTTCCATTCTGAGCACTTCACAGTGTGGACAGGTCTCCTTTACCAGGATAGGTTGAAGCAACCTTTCCCATATGGCACATGTTATCACTCTCTGACAGTTGACAGCAGAGCTTTTTATGTTTGCTCTCCCTAATCTATTTGAGTACAAAGATCTGGTCTAGTGCAAGTGATCTCTTTTTAAACTGCTTAAAATAACCTGTGTGTTACAGATTAAGAGGTTATGGAGCACAGAGATGAGCAGTTCTCTGGTAAATGCAAAGGAGTGTTGCTCTGATTTGGAGTGGCAAGGCAAGTGTCTGTCCCACTGGAAAAGCCACTTGCACAGCTGCTCATCTGTTGACACCTCTGCTGGCAATTATCCAGGACTTACTGGGGAAAGAGATTGTTTCTTTTTTTATTTAGCGTGGTGAAAAAGGATCTTATACCTGTCCAGCAGCTGAAGAAATTAAATGTATTTAAATATGCCAGAGAGGAAGTTTCTGCAGAATGCAAGCGTAAATATTGCTAAGCCATGCCAAGGAATGGATGGAATAATATAGGAAAAGGAAATAGCCTGGTTTAATGAATTAAAAAGAAATACTTTTTTGTAGAGGTGTTTCTTAATGTTAAGTTGCTTGGTTTATTTCAGAGTAGCTGTAATGTATTAATGCATGATAGTTTGTGATTTGTTCATAATGAAAAATTGTGTTAACTTCTAATTTTCATATCTCTAGAAAAAGAACACAGAAACAAATCAATTCTATTAATTGCTTCTATTCAATTCCAATTATAATGATAGTGTTTAATGCCAGCTTGCTAAAGGCCAGTATGAGTTACTCATTACCTGCTTAGAGGGTTCAGCTTTCTATTTATTGTTTGATGTTAAGCACAAGTGGTGTCTGTTTGAAGAGGAAAGATTTCTTCTGTTCCTTTACATGTCGACACCATTCCACAGATATCTCTAATCCCATGGAAATGTGTGGAGTGTAGTCAATAATGTGCTGGAGAGTAACTGGTGTGAGTAGAGAAATGGTGAGTAACTGGCAGGGTAAGTACCCTGCCTCAAAGTGACAACTGAGTGTCCCTGTGGCCTGGCGTGGGGCTGGCCAGGGTTTACAGACACAGCAGAGAGAGCTGTGTTTGTGGGGGGGAGTTTGTTCTGAGGGAATGGTTGAGTTACTGGAGAGTTCCTGGAAAGGGCATCAATCATGGAAGTGCCAAGTGGCAGCTGGTGGCACCAGCAGCATTCCTAAACGTGGGATGAAGGTGTGTGTCCCAGTGGTGCTGGTACCTGTGTGCTTTAGGGACTCTTTAGGGACTGCTGGGTGCTTTCTTTGGCAAACAGCAAGGAGCAGGCAGAATGATCCAGCCTTGTTATCCAGGCATGGAAACAGAGACTCTTTCTCCTGTGTTCTTGTGGGATTTGTGGTGTTGGCTCTCCTGCCTCTCCCCCAGCTGCAGCTCTCCCATTTTGCCTCTCTACCACTCAAACTCTTTGAGGTCCTTCCTCTGCCTCGGGAGCCTTCCAGGCTCCTGCCACAAGCCATAGCTGCTTCTGCTTCCAGTCTCTAGTGCTTTCAAAAAACAAGAAGAGATTTTTCTGGGGTAAACTGGAAAAACCAGGACCTCCATAATCAGAAACAATTTTGTTTGGCTAAAGGTTTTAACAGAAAACTCAAGGAGCTTAACAAATCTGTGGACAGGCAGTTCTGTAAAAATTCTTTTGTTTATTGTGGTTTTTTTTCCTCTTAGTAAAATGGCTTAAATAGCTTCACCATATCAGATTGGCTTGTTGCTTCAAGAAACTTTTAGAAGCTTTTTCATGCCCTCTGATAGCTTTATTGTGGAAAACACTTTTATTTTTTGTAAAAGAAAAAAAAAACCTAAACCAATGAAATAAATACTAATCAATAATGTGTATTGAGCTTATTTTCAATTAGGAATCTTTGTTTTCAAACTAAGGGCAGTTGAGTTCTCATACATTCAAATAATCATTTTTCAAAGAAATTAAGGCAGCTCTTGTATTGTCTCAAGGTTCAACAACCTTGGAGAAGAAAAAAAATGAAATGTGAAATTCTCTTACCTTTTTAACACATTTTTCTTTTTTACAAAAATAATAGAAAATTCATAAAGCAATTTAAATCTCTACAAGCTGCATAGCAAAGCAATTTGGACTGAATCTAAAAACAAAAGTATGGAAAAATAGGTTTTTTTCTAAACACAGATTTTAATTAAGAAGAAGGTCTGAGCCAGACTGTTATTTTCAGGTCTGGACCAAACCAAGAGTTTTAATTAGTCCAGAAAGAATCAAAAACTTGACATGCTCTATCAGGATTAAAGAGGGACGAGGGAAGGCAAGGGGAATAGTCAGACACATAGAAAGCAGTTTTTTGTCAGCTAGGGGAATACTATTAATCCATTTGTCAGGTAGTATACATATACTGCTCTCCTGGGCATTAACTAATTGCTCCTACATTAAAAATATTTTCTTGTATAAATTACATATAAAAGAAACTTCTTTTATTCTCCTTTGGTTGCCTTTTAAATTTTTTTTACTATCACAGTTTATTCAGTTGTGTTTTTACATGTGTATTTAGCAGGTCACTTGGACTCCAGATGATCTTCAGAGGTCCCTTGCAACCCAACTGTTCTGTGATCTACTTTGTCAGCTATTTCTGCCAGATTTTGGCAGATTGCCTTCACTAATAACATTAATTTACTATGTCGTGTAACATACTTTGTTTACTATTTCGTATCTTAGAAAAAAATTTGTCATGCAGTTCTATTTTCTTCAGTTGCTGTCAGAAAATAGTAACTGAAATGAGTTTGTAATCAGTCTTTGTTGGGAGGCTGAGCTGAATACTGGAGTGGTCCATATGTCTTGGAGGTTTAGGTTGCAGTTTTCTTAATTAACTGCTGCTCAGCTTTTAAAGCATAGCATCTCTAATATAGAGTAAAAATTAGTATGGTGTGAGTTTTGCACAGTACTGCTGTACCTTGTGGGTTTGTTTCAGGTTTTTTAAGTCTGTTTTTAAACATGGTGGGTTGCCATTTTAAATCAGTGTGGGCACTGGGTGTCTTGCCATTGTGGTGCATGTTTAATTTAGAAAGTGGGAGTTGTCTGCTCATTCTTTAAGAAAAGAATGGAAACCTTTGTTTGCAAACATAACATTTTCTTCTGCATCTGTCCAATATATTAATTCCCACCAGCATAATAAAAACTCTCCTATGATCCATCTGAGGGCTGCACTGATGGAGGTCTCTCCAGCCCCTTGCACTGCAGTGTCAGCCCAGGGGGCTGGAGCAGCTTCCTCACCACTTGGAGCTGAAGTCTCTTGTTTGACTGATGAAGAGGTGCTCACTCCCATCTTTGGTTCTGCTGGATAGCAGCTCTAATGATTGGCAGGAGGGAGATAGCAAGGACAATATTTGCTGCAGCATCTTCAGCCCCTCCTGACGCTGGAAATAGAATGTTTCATTCCTGTGCTCCAGCTTAGCCAGTGCTGCTTGTGTTGAATGGATGATATCTTTGTCCTGATACCAACAAAGAGCACAATTATTGGAGACAAGAAATGTGCTAAATATAGTTTACAGACTCAATGTCAACTACGTCCTCCGTCATCACCATTGAAAATACACAAGTTAAAGCTGTGATTTTTTTTTTTTTCCCAAGTGGAAAATGCCTGTGTTCTGTAGGATTTTAAAGTTTTATCCTATACCCTCTTACTTTAAAAGGAGCAGACTTTACGTAAAATCAGAGAATTAACACTGTTGTGACTTGCAGTCAGAGATCAAATAATTTCTTAGCAAATATGAGTAATATTAATTACAGAGTTCAAAGGTTCACCCAGTTTAGAGTAGAATGCAGGGTGAAGTATTGAAAATTAATAAAGTTCTTTGGTTACTGAATGTGTAATGAGAAACGGTAGGAACCATCCTTATAATTTGTATATGCAGGGAAAGGTGGAAAAACATTCATATGGCTGTGTGTTTGCAACATGGTGGTTTAGAAATATATCCAGAAATGGCAGGTAAATATTTATATGGGCAGATTGAGGGTAAAGGAGGAAGTTTTGCTTCCAGAAAAGGATGTCTTAATTTATCTCATTTTGCTTCTTGGAAGGGCCAGTAATTGCATATCTGTTGTCTTAGGTATATGTATGTACAGCTGCAATCTGAAATGCTGCAGCTTTTAAGAATAAAAAGATAAAGAAGCAAACTGCACTTATTTTCTATAAATAAGCAGAAAAAAAAAATTGTCCTGTAAACCACATATCTTACACTGCTTTTTCTAGGAATCTTTTATGTATGTTTTATGTGATAACGTTCAAGGGACAGCTCCTCAGTAAAGCCACACATTTTACATGTGGCCCTGGAAAGGCAGTGAGTTATGGCAATAAGATTTAGCATATTTTTGTACTATAGACTGATGCAGGGAAGAGGATTTCAACGTGCCACATGAAACTAACATTTCTCTTAGTTCTTGCTGCTAAATGGAGTTAGAAATGTAGGGCAGGCTGGATAATTGGTTTACATGTCAGAAGAGGTAGGAAAGCTATATGTAGTAACAGCAGCACTTTGACCTTCCTTCTTGCTGATCCAAACCTATGATACCTGAGAATGTAAAACTTGTCAGAGACAGCTTTGTGCCATCTCCAAGCTCAGTTGCAGAGTGCAGCACCTCAAGTGACAGTGCTGAATGTCCTGCTGTACACGAGGAAGTGTTCATGGATGGAGCAGCAGATGTGCTTTACATTTGCATCCTGCCCCTGGTGCTACAGCCAAGCATATTCAGTAATTGTATTCTTACTGGGGGCCACTCGATAAATTGTACTAGACTGCTTGTCTTTTCTCAATTCCATTGGCAGTATTTTCCTCTCTGCACATCTATCTAGTTGTGTCCAAGAACTAGCTTCTACTTTATCTCCATTTGGTCCAGGATGACAAACTATTAATTCACTGAGTAAGCTGCTATTTGGTGCAGAGAAATTTCTGCTAGTTCCTCATGCACTCTGCACAGGATTCCTGCACTGTGGAAGGGATCAGAGTTTCCTGGGTGCAGGTACTCTGGGATTATCACCAATTTCTCCATTATGTCCAAAATTATTTGAAGAGATTGCCCAGCTGTGTCTGAGCAGCTGGTTGAGAAAGGCTGTGCTACTGTGGAAAGAAGTTGCAGCTCCCTGAGGGATGCTGTTCATTCTCTGCTGCACTGCCAGGGAAGGGAGTCTGGGTTTGGGGCAAGGCAGGTCTCAGGTGATAGAAGCTTTTGGGATCATGATGTCTGGTGTTTTTACTGGTGGTGAACTTCAAATGTGTCTGATCCAGCCAGATTGAGGCCAGTGGGACAGAATCTCTGTAGGCAGATTTTAATGTTGAGATTTTGATGTTAACCCATTTTGAATTACGCCTACTTGAGAGGAACAAGGTGTGCAAAGAAACAAGAAATTCTGTCATCCTTATGTGCCATAACCAAACTAAGCACCATACAGATTAGGAACTGCCTGTAAATACAGTCAGATACAATTAACCTCTGTAAGGAGCTAACCTAGCTGTTAGTGAGGTTGAAGAGCTCCTCAAGACCCATGCAGTTTGGAAAGGAAGGATGAGTATTTTCAACAAAATAACTAGGGATTTGGCAGTTTCCTGTGGTAATGTTTTTCATTCTAAAGATGTCAGTATCAGTTTCTTCACGTAACCAAGCGCCCCTGCCTCATACCAGAGAGGCAGAGTTTGACTTGAGACATCTCTAATTTGAAGACACCCTATCCTGAAAGATGAAAACATCCTCACTGTCATGTTGCTTCTCAGCTATCCTAAGAGCTTGTAAAAGTCATGCAGCCCAGGCCTTGCTACTTAGAAGTAACTAGACAATTCTGTAGGGTATTTCATAACAAAAAAATCTGCTTGCCAGCTCTCGCTATGGCTGTGTTTGTATTTTCAACTTGCTTTACTTTTTTTTTTTTTTTTCTTTTTCCCACTGCTCTTTAAGTGATGTCCCTCTCTGCACCTTCAGATTTAAGTCAGTAAGGTAAAGCAGACTGGAGTTTAACTGTTCTCCTGCTTTCTGAGTATACTCTGTTCTGAGGGAGGAGAAAAAGAGATGATGCCAGCTGTCTTGGCAGGCCTTTCTTAGCCAGGTGTGATTACACGTGGATGTACATTTTTTTTGTCTGGAAGAATGTATCTGCCCAATATTAAATTGAACTAGGAGATAAATCATATGGAACATTTCAGCCACTTCTATTATGATACAATCACATGCAAGATGAAAATGAAATATCTTGTGAAAGAAACAATAACTACTCTGTTTTCAAATTCAGTTACCTTTCTAAATGTATGTAAAATAGAATATACCTATGGGAAACAAAGCTAAACTAGTATGCTTGATTATTATACCACCAACACCTTTGGCTTTTTATACCAGGTTCCCAAAGTGTAACATAGTGATTTTGAAAAGAGCTAACCAGATAAACATGCAAGACAGGCAACTGCTCTGTAAATGATCATATCATATGAATCCTTATCCCATCTGCTGTCCCTACAGCTGCCCTTTGTTTCCTGCCATTCCTGTCATGTACTCCTGGAGAACCCACCATTCACTCAGTCCTTACTCAGCTGAGCAATCCAATTGGAGGCTTAGATATATTTTTGAAGGATTTAGCTTTTAAATCTTGACTGCTGGGAAGAACAGCTTTTGGGACTTGCTTTTCGACTTTGTTTAGTTTGGTTTTGGTTTTTCTTGGGATTTTTTTGGCTTTTTAAAAAAAATTGTCTAAGGAGCACAATATTCATAATGTTAAGGGCAGTGCATAAAGGGATGCTCTGCATAAGACTTTTTTATTTCAAGCACGTTGTCTTCGTGGTGTCTCATGTACGTTATAAGAATTTCCTTTGCTTTTTCTCTTTATATAGCACATAGTGAGATTAAGGAGTCACTACAAATAAAGAGGTTGTGGCGTGCTTTAGAATTTATTAAAGTATTCCAAATTCCAACTTTTAAATATAGTGATATCAATTTCAGATATTTAAGGGGATAAGTACCTATTGAGGATTTAGGGTAAGGTTGATTGAGGAAGTAAATCTACTTTCCAAATGTCTACAAAGAAAAATCAAACGAGAAATTCAGTATCAAAAACATCAAAGACAATAATGCAGTTGCTTTCATCTCCAGTGTGTGCTTGCACTTCAAAGAAAAGCAAAATGCTCACCCTTCCGCCAGTACCCCCGAAGGAGGATGAGCCTATGGTTGAAGATAAGTCTCCATCACTTCTTTGAGAGAGCAGGGGAAATAGAAACAAAATTTTGCACGGAAAAGTAACAGCTTCATAGTATTTTTTTCACGTATTTGTTGTATCATAAGAATTTTCTCATACTCAAGAATCCTCTTGTCTCATTAAGGTATGCAAGTAATGCTGTACTCTTAAAACCCTGCTCTTCACTGAAAAACTTTATTTTCCTTATTTCTCAAATGTGAGGATAAGGTGGTGTTCTCTGAGGTAATGTTCTTCATCCTAATTATCATTTCTGCAAAATGTGCTGATTGCACAAGTGAATGTGTATATTTGCTCATTCACATCCTCCCATACTTTTTATCTTGGAATTGATGATGCTAGATTTAATTCTGTAAAGTCACCTTGTATTAACTATTGTGTTAGGGACATGTTCAGTAATTCTGGCAATGTGAGGAGAAGAGAGAGAGGTGAATCAAACTGTAATGCCTGTCTAAACAGTTTGCTGTGAAACCAGCAAATTTTAGGGCTGGCTATGTTATAGAAAATCATGCATGTAATGATTTCCCAAATTCAGATATGTGATTCAGCACTCTTGATTGTCAATGAAAATGTGGTCCCAAAACAACCCCCAGAAATTAAACGGGAAAAAAAGCAGGATATTTTCCTTCTGTACTCACTTTGGAAATTTTTATTTTTCAGGCAGAGGTTATTGCTAAAGATATGCAGTAAACTGAAAGCATGAAACCATCATAACTTTTATTTCTTTGAGTGAGAACAGGTTTAAAATGGTTGTTGAAATGAGACTAAATCCAGTTTTGGCTTTTTCTCCATGCTGCTTTAGCTCAGTTTCAAAGCTATCACTGATCAGGAAGCTTGACAGGCACAGTGTTTGCAAATCCTCACCAATGAGCAGTAACAGGATTTAAAAGTGAAAACTCTGAAGAGGCATTTTGCTCAGTCAGCTTTATAAATTCAGTTACTTAACCATCTGCAAGCTAGATTTATTTTATTTTTGTCTATCAGATATAAATCCTACCCAAATAGGAGTGTCAGAACCTAGTGAATATCATCACAAAAAATAATTATCCACACATTCACAGTTGTTTCATAACATACCAATCAGCTGAAAAGGAATCCATAGCACAGTAAACTGAACAGGTTTGCTTTTAACTGAGGTTCCATAAAACCAGAAAAATTTGGAAGTCACTTTAATAGGGAAATGTGTCTTTGACCTTTTCTCCTTGTATTTCTGTGGCAATGAATAAAAGTTTAGTCACTAGGCACAACTATTCTTCTTGCAGAATGTTCATGGCCTGAACTGAAACCTTGTGGTCTGGTTGCCAGACCACTGAGTCCAGTCAGCTACAAATAAGGTGGCAATTTTCAGCACTTAATGACAGTAATAAACAGGCCTTGAGGCACGGTAGAGCTCCTGTGTTGTATTTGAGTCACTGGTAGATTTTAGTATTTTGGCAATGAATAAAGTATTTAATGTTTTTTCCCCAGAGAACATTCCTCAGTTAGGGATCCAGGAAATTTTCTAACAGCTTCAAGTATCATACCTCTAACTGTGGTGCCATTTCTGAGAAAAGGGAGAGTGGAATACAGATGAGAATTGATGCAAACTCTTATAATGGCGCTGCCGTGTTTTGTTGGGCACTCTTGCTGTTGTGTGAATGCATGGATATGTACATGTATTTAATAATAATCAGTATTTCTCACAAGATTAATCATAATGACCAACTGTCATGGTGGCATCATTTCAAGCAGCAGCTTGATATGTTATTTCTGTGACTGTTTGGACCTGTTCATTTTCCAAGAGAGAAGAAATGAATCTGTTGTTTTCTTTTCCACAGACTTGCTGCTTATGGGCATTTGTTCTGTGAATTTTTCTAGTTTCCACTGCACAGGTGAGATGATGGAATGTCTCAGTTTGAATACTGTAGCTTTATATAATTACAATTAACAATACATTCTAGTTGGGGTAATAAGGGGTTGTGCAGCACCAGTCCATGTGGTAAACATGTAATTAGCTGGAGAATTACCATAAGAGTGAGGGATTTGGTAAAAGCAAACAGGTCATCCAGAATGGCATTGAATGATGAACAGTAATAAAAATTTAATGTCACTTGTTAAACTGCTGTAACCAGTTCAAATGTGAACATTTACCAATAGATTTTTTTCTGCAGCTGTGATACATATCTGTTAGTTTATTTGCCTGGAATTTTCTGATGTAGAGTTATGGATTTCTTAATGTGTCAAAAGCAAGAAGGAGAATGCTATTTATGTCATTACACAATGGTCTGAATTTTTTTCACATCATATGATTTAGTTCTTATTTATTGAATTATGTGGTTAAGAACCTTGAATTTCTGTACTTTAAAAATAACCTTTTAAATCAAGTCTTGATCCCATTGCTATTCAGGTATTTATACATATGTGCATTTTTCTGTGTATGTGTGTATTTATATGAAATATGTATATTAGCTTACATATATCCAGGTATTTCATACATGTGTAATGAAACACCAGATAGTTATATGAAGATATTTTATTTTAGAACAAATGTGCCTGTGTTGGTTACAGTTTGAGCCTGCTGTGAGGGTAGGCAAACTAGATGAGTTTTTCCTTGTTTCTTCCTCTGTTGCATGAATGTACTTTTCTGGATATGCTTTCAGAAACATAATGACATAGTTATGGCATTCCTCCTTCACGTCTGGAGCAAATTGATGACAGTCTGTCAAGTCTATCTCAGCACTTTAAACTTCCAAAAACTGAAGGTTTGGTTTTTTGGTATTTTGTTCTTTGTGACAGGAATACAAAAATCACTCTCATCCATCAGACATGTTTTTATTTTTCAAGAGCAGTCATAATCTGCTGGTTTTCTCTTCAAAAGATGAGTAATTCTGATACTTGCAATCATGTGTGCTCAGTGAATACACAAGTGTGTTTGAAAACATGTGAGCATCATGCAAAGCTCTGCTCTTTCCTAGAAAGTATCAAATCATTTATGCATCCTGTCCAGAAAGAAGGACCTGTCAACCAAACAGAAAATGAAGATTTTGTTGGGAAAGGCAGCAGTGGGTGCAGGGTGGATGCCCAGTGCCCTCAGAAGTGCCAGGTCCCTGGAAAGGATGTTGGCAGCCCCTGGCCCTTGCAGAGTGCAGCTCCTGGGTGCTGCTCAGCTCTTTGAATGTCTAGAAAGAGAAGAAAGCAGATAAACAAACCTCAGTGTCGAGAAACCCTGGCTTGCTTAGAGAAGTGATGAAAGAGATGAAACATAATTCTGTTTTCTGAAAACAGAAAATGTATATCTTGGTTAATTAAAATAAAGCTGTCTCTGTACCAGCCATGAGACATTTATCTTTCTTGAATATCTGAACAAAATTTAGAAAACATGATAGTAGAGGTAATATTAAAGACACTAGATTTCCCATTTTTATTTGTTGTTAAAGTACTTTAGAGGAACATAATGTTTTGTAGCTTATCAGTGTGCAAAAGAAACTACCACAGTCAAATATAAATTTATTGCTTTTCCCTGAGCAGTTTGTTCAAGCAATGAGTTAAAAAAAAAGTCTAGTAGATACTTCACAGAATGCAGAAATCTTGCCATTGTAGTTTCAAAACCAAATGTGGAATTTAAGTCAGTGTCACAACATCACATTATTTAAGCATTTTATTTTTGTCTGTGAATATTGAGTTGCTCTGGCATTTTAGTATTGCAAAACAGATGAAACCCTTTAAGGAGTTGCTGGCTGACACAAAAGCTTTTATTGTTTAAAAAAAAAAAAGTTAATCTCTTCAAAATGTTATTTTACTGACAAAGTTGCTTGCAATAATTAAGAAATTTAAATAAGTCACTCCCAGGGCTGTAACAATTGGGTATTACAGTTTCAAAATAAATAAGTGTTTCAGATATTAAATGTTCATATTGTAGAACGAAAAAATGCTTTGAGTCTTAAGAGTAGCTTATCTTCCAGTGGAATTAGCTGAAAACAATGTGCAGTGACTCTGATGCCTGGCTGCTCATTATTATGGGGAGATAGAAGTCGCTGGGGCTTTCTGCCCTGGCTGAGACAGAGCCTGTGCCAGATCTCTGAGACAATCAGGCCCTCGCTCTGATGAGGTATTTCTTTTAGCTCTGTGGCAAGTCGAGTCTCCAGACTATTTCAGAGACATTAGAGACTTTTCTTTGAAATATTGTGCACTATAAGCCAAGTCCACGTCTAAACCAAATAAAGATGAAAATGCCTGTTGATTCCATCTATGCTTGATCATTTCTGTTGCTTCCATTTTAGGGATTTTTCTGTTGCTCTCACAGAGACCAGTGCTAATCCCTTAGCAATTTTGCCCTGTGATTAAGTCAAAAGGTTTTAACTATTACAACTTCATTATATATTTTTACACAAATGTTTCTGATTGCTTGAAATAAGAGGGTCAATTCAGAGTAAAACTACAGTGACTCACCTTATTTGGTTTTTTGTTTCTTTTTCAGTAAAGTCCACTATCATTGATTAATCGTTTTTTTATCTCCTACATTGGTTGCATGTAACACTTGTGATATGAGCCATGGTGTCTGCTGCAATAAATGGGCATATTAAATTCTTCTTGTGACCATGATTTTTGTGAGACCAATTGCAAAGGTTACGATTTTCCTTTGTCAGGGAGCCCCAGTTAAAAATATCTTTGTTCTGAGCCCTCTGAAATGCCCCCCACATGTCCCTTTGGTCTTTATTAATGTTGCCCCAAGCAATGCATTGCCACACAGCAGACAGTCAGGCACTGTATGGGAAAATAGCTTGTCATTTGGACAGAAAAGATTGATTATTAGTTACAAGGAAAGTTTGAGAATGATTTTTCAATATTGGCATAAGTTGATCAGGGGTTAAGAAAATACATTAAGGCCAATATAAGCAAGTTCAGCTTTTTTTTTTTTAATTTTATGCACTTGTATCTTGAAAGAGCAAGTATTTTCTAACTCATGTCCTATGAGCTAAGAAGGCAAACTAAACAAATGTAATTTAAAATTAACTGTATTAGATTTTCTACAGGAGTTTTAAGGTGTTCTGCTATGGGCAGATTAAATTTGCAATGTTAAATTGAAAATTATTCACCTTTTGAATATACATATACTATAGCTATAAGAACCTAGTATGAAAACATATTACATATGTGACCTTGATTAACTCATATTTTCCTTTGCAGGAGCACAGCAAATATTTTATTTGTCTTTAAAACAGTATTCCTTCCTGTTTAAATAATCCCCTGTCCCTGCATGAATGCCTGCATGTTAATGCTTAAATGTGCTTAAATGTCAGTTATCTGGCATTAGAAAAAACATCATTAATGCCAGATATTAAGCAATTATCATGGCAGGGAACTAAGGTTTACAAACACATTTCAGCATTCATGTATGATTTACTTGTGATCTTGATTTTCTGCATATTAAAGCATGAATTAAAATAGTTGACAAATTCTCAGCATCAGTTTGTTAAAGGACAGAGGAAATAGCCATCACTTATTTTAAAAATATGTGATTGCAGTAACTGACATGATTCTTAGGAAGCTGAGAGACTAACACTGATTCTGCTCTAGAGCAGACTCAGCCTGTTGGACCTGAGCTCTCTTTGTGCACTGCAGCTCTCCATTGGATATTCTGCTCTCCTCCTGTGATCCAGCAAATGGAGCTAATGGATCTGATGTGCATGGACTGAGCAATAGGGGTGGGTGCCAGAGCCAAGAGCTCTGCTGCAGATCTGGTCTCTGCTGCAGACACACACTGGGACAGGCTCACCCCACCCAAAAGCCTTTTGTCTTCAACCATGTGTCATTTTTGCTGCTCATGTTTCAGCCTTTTGGAGAATAAAGGCTTTGGGCACAGTGAAATAAAGTGAGATGGGAATAAACGTGGGCTTAGGAGAATGTAGAATTAATTTATGGGTTTTTTTACATTAGCCAGAACTTGTTGTTCATATTTGTTCAGTTTGTTGTCATATTGGAAGATGGCAAACAAGACTTGGATAAAAGGCAGTGGTGCTGTTAACTTCCTTTTCAACAACAGCTTTTAACATGCCCAGGAAGGTTTCTTCATTTGCTGCTATTTTCCAGGGAGTTCAGCTCCCCCTGAAAGGATTTGTTTTGGTGCCTGAGTGAGAACTAAGGACTTGTGGAAATTGGAACCTGAGCTTTGTGCAGCAAGCAGTTGCACTGTGGCCGTGTCCTGGTGTGGGCAGGCAGAGGCAAAGCTCTGCTCTTCTCCTGGAAGATCCACCTGGATTCCTCCAAGTGCCTCACAGGAGGGGCCATGTCCCCATCCCGAGAGAACAAGCAGAACCTCTGATTGTGCAGGCAGCTGAGGCAGCCTCCCAGCCCTGCTCCCGGTGCCAGGGCAGCAGGAGGAGCAGGAAATTGCTGTTTTGATATCGGGGTGAAGTGAGTTGACAGGGAATAAACAGCACTGGGGGTGAGGAAGGGAAAAGCTGAACTATGAGCACAGAGTTTAACAGCAGTAAAATGTCTAGAGCTTACCTAATATTAAATTATCTAAAATATCCAGTAACTTGAGGTTAAAGACTGCACACCCATACCATTGCTAAATTTTGTAGTTATTTATTGTCTGGGATTATTTTAATAAGAAATACTCTTATTTAAAAATAATGTCTTTCTTTGCAATTTGTGCCTATCTTAGGAGCTAAAGGAATTGGTAATGTTTGATCATTCTTTATACAGAGGCACTAGAAACAAGTCACACAAGAAAAACTGCTAAGCACAAAAGGCCTCTAATTCTGGCATTCCCAGATACTTTTGGTAAGTTTCCCTTAGCTGAGGTTTTAATTTAGCATTAACAAAGGACTTTGTGATGTTTTATATGCTGTAATCTAATATTCAACCTGTGATTTCATTCAAAACTGCTATACATTTAAATCTCAGTTTGGAAAGTAGATACCGCAGGAGAATAGTCTTGGAAAAATCTAAATTATCAGTTACGAGCTGATCTAAAACTTACAGTATTGAAACATCCTTTGAAATATGCATTAGAGAATCTTTAAAGAGATCATACAAAATTCATCAAAACCCACTTTTCAGAAGCAGCTACTTTTTCATCAGGGTTCTACATGTCACTAGTTGTAGTTCCAAATTTTTTCAAGCATTTACATATAAACAAAATTCTGTATATGCACACACACACACAGAGCTCGTCTCTCACTCAGTTGTATATTGGGAAGGAGAAAGCAGCTGTTCTGCTCTTGAGGTCTGGAGGACTTGGTAAGAGATCTAAACTCGTGGTGTCTGGAGTTTAGGGATTGTGCAGGAACTTAGTTCCGCAATACCTTGTCAGTGTTTCAGCAGCAGATGAGGCAAATACAACAAGGAATTTTGTTAATGGCCATCCATTCTTGAGAGGTACAAGTGTACTTTTTCTACCTTCCACATAGCTTTAATATTTTTAACTCTTCCCTTGCTGGGCCTGCTGTACAAGAGCAGGCTGCTCTCTAAGTCAAACCCTTGAGTGTGTAACAGCATCTGACCTTATCCCTGGTATCCACAATTTTGGGGCATTTGTGAATCTATTTTGCTCATTCTTGTATTTCCTGTGCTGCCTCCATATTCCCCTAGATTTCACCAGTCTCTGCCCTGCTTACCAATTCACATCTGCTGAGACCCTGTTGCTCCTGTGCGTTGGGCCTGAGTGTGGCCCTTCAGCTGTGCCTATGTAATAAATCCAACATCTGCTTTGAAAAGAAGACCAGAGAGGGAAGTATGGTACAAAAATAATTTAAAAGTCTCTCTTAAACATAATTTTTGCAAATTATGTGCTTGTTATGCATTTTTAGCTAACATAAAATACAGAAAGTGTAACTGCAAGGAATTTGACATTCAGGCACTTGTCCAGGAGACAGTGCCCAGATAGATATTAACTGAAACATCTATCAGAACTTAAACATCCTCTGCTAATTCATTATCTCAAACTGTGCTGCAGCCACACCAAACAGATCTACCTTGCAGCATGCCTTGAAGGTAAACAGGAAGGGAAAATTATGACTAAATTCTTTTTTCCAAATCATTATAAAACTATTTTGAGTCCTCTTTTTCCTCCCTAAGGCATTTAAATAACTATCTAGTTGGTAGTTATTTGATTTCATGTAATAAATCTCTTTCCATATGTAGCTATGTATTTCTTTGCACAGCATATGATTTCTAGGTGAATCACATTTTGAGAGCACCATGTCCAGCTTAGAATTAAAGGAAGAGTTTCATCTTGGGCCAGTTCTGAACAATATCAAGAACAGACAGCTGATATTTAAAACTAACAACCAGGAAGATGCCCAAAAAATCCTGTCTTGGTTTGATAAAATCTCAGTGGATTCATTTGTGTTGGCCTTTTCCTGAGGCAATAAAGAGGGAGGGTATTTTCAGACAGAGGGTCTTATTAACACAAACATTCCATGGATGCTGGAGAGAGTTGATTGCCCCCTTCCTGACTTGCCTTAGGAAAGATAAGTGCTTATTTTAGCAGTGGCATCATTCTGAAGGACTGCAACATATTTTGCTTTGTTAACCTTTTTATTCCATTGGATTATTTGGTCGGAGTCAAGAGATTTAAGATGATGGTTGTTACTTCTATGATTTGCCAACCCTTATAACTGGTGTGGTGCCAGGTTCACTCTGAGCTGTCACTGGGCAAGTGTGTTCCAGCTACATCCACCTGTTTGTGCTCTGGCTGCCAGAGAGTGATTGCTTGTCAATTTGGCATCATTGCCAGCACTAAATCCTATTTTTTTTTCCTTGTTTTTTTCTTTCCCCTTTTTTTCTTTTCTTCTCTTTTTTTTTTTTTTTGTCTTCTTTTTTTTTGGGGGAGGAGGAAGTTAATTAGCATTGGTAGCTTCACAATTGTGTTTTATGGATTTTCAACAATATCAGGGCAGGCAGATTTTATATAATAGCTTGTTGAATTATGTTTTTTTGTGTGTTTTAGTGAACACATGGATATTTCAGGTGGTACTTGTAACTGTAAATCAGCAGATCACAGCTGAAGGCACTCTGTCTTTTGTTAACTGGCTAAAGCTGTTAAAGGTAATCAATTCCTGCCTTCAGTTTGTCCTAATCTATGCCATTGTTTACCTCACACAATAACATTTGATCACGTGTAGAGGTCTTTTGTTGGTTTGTTTTCCCCAAACAATAGCATTAACAGAAAGAAATAAAATCAGTAGCCAATCAAGACGAGTTTACCTGTCACCTTTGTCATTAATGAATTCATATGAAGTGAGTTTGCTTGATTGTGTGAACCTGAGACAGAATAAACTCAATGAAATAAAAAACTTCATCTAAGACATATCAGCCTCCCACTGCACCTCCTTTAGTACTGTGATTTGATGTTGCCTTAGGACTAGTTTTGTTTGGATTTTCAGTTCTAGAAAACTTGATGGTCCTGTCAAGTGAGCTTTCAGATTGTTGTGGATCATGTCTATGCCCAGTTTCTGGGGAGTTTTGCTTGTCACAAGTACACTTAGCACTAGCAAGCAAAGGAATTGCACTTTCTGCAGGCTGTGGGTCTTGCTGATGGGTGCAGTATGAATTTCCCTGGCACAGTACACCTCTGGGTGCTCTTTCATTACAGGTGAAGGCAGGCAGCAGACAGGGCAGGGGCCTTTTCTTCTGCCTTCATATTATCAGTGCTGGCAGAGGGAAAAAGAGATGGCTCTGAAATGAGGCAATCATCTTAAAGTGAATTTTCAGTGTGTACAGGTTCTTCAAATGGACAGTTCTTTAACATACAGTTCAGTAGGTCACAGTTACCTGAAATGGGCAGTTAATTTCTTGTTCTAATTACAATTCTGGAGAGATTTTCCTTTCTGCAGACTCTCCTAAGCTTTCCACTGTAATCCCTTTCCAAGCAAGAAAGAGGATTCAGGAAGGAGCATTGGGAATAAGCAACGGATATGTCCCCATTCTCTGGGGACATATTTCCCCAATGAAGAGCAAAATGTGTGAGTTACTTGCCAAGCTATAAACTTAAGCAAGCTTTGTAAGCTGAGACTCTTGTGATTGAAAACAATTTCTATTTCAGTCTTTAAAGTGTTTTTCATGGTAACTGGTACGCTCTAGGTTTGATGCAAAGTAAGGAATTCCAATCAACTTTAATCTTTCAAATCCTTTTTTTTTTTTTCATTTAGTAGTTAAAATTCTACAAAGTTGGACATTTTTCATAATTGAGGAAAGCAGAGGGCAGAGTTTAGGGCTGTAGTGTTATACCTATGAAAAGGGTGAATCAATATTTTATGGCAACTGGAACAGGCTGCACTTCTTAGCACCCCATCCTAAATCATTACCTTCCAGTAAACTTCAGGATTTTACTCTCAAATTCCCTATGAGAAAGGAGGACTTCTGAGAGTTCTAAAAGTTGTTCCTCTTGATACCTGCCATCTTTTCTAACAGTGAAAAAAGACATCATCTGAGTCCTTTCCAACAATACATTAGCCAATTTCAGGGAATTTGTTCTCTCAGCCTACCCTGGAGCTGACTGGGTAATTTGTATTGGGCCAAAGAAAGAAGTAGGAAAAGGAATTTCATGGGATGTTTTTTCACTAAGCTCTCTCTATGTTCATGATCCCTTTCTGCTGCCCTTACATTGAGCTTGTCCCTCACTCAGCTGCCAGTGCTGGGTGGGTCTGTGCCCTGTGCACGGTGCCTGAGGGCTCAGCTCCTCAGCAGTCACACAATCCTGGACACACCAGCCTCCTCATCCCTCCCAAAACACAGGTGCAAGGCAAGCTTGGAGAAGGGAAATCACTGATGCAGTGCATCCATGGAGAGCCTCTGGTGTTAAACCCAGCCCTGTGGTGCTCTGTAGGAACACCCAGAGGGAAATGTGCCACTGCCACCTGAAGCCAGGAGCCCCAGCCAGTCTCCTAAGGTGTTTGGCTTGTCTGCTTTCAAGTGTAGGCAAGCATTAAATTTTCATTGCCATGATACTGTTTTCAGCTATCTGAGCACATCAAAAAAGGACAGGCTGCCATGATTCCAGGACAGAACTGGTAGAGAGGGAGGGCTAGAAATCTTCTATCTGCTTAGAGCAATGGCATCCACCTTCTTATCTGACTAAAATAAATATCATGTTCAATTTGTAATTATTACTACCAAGAATGCCACCTACTGAGCAAGAGGATAAGTGCCAGAAAGAAGCAGTGCCCTGCCAATGTGACCTTAGAGCAGAAGAGGGAGGTACATGAATATGTACACATTTATTCTAGAGAGACACAAAGTCCAGTGAGAACTGGGGGAAAGAGCACACGCTACAGATGTGCCCAAATGAGTATCAGGATGCATTAACTTAGTGCACTATTAATTTATTATATTTTGAAATAATAGGATAAAATAAACATAATTTCATCTTGCACATGAACTCTGAATTATGTTGTGTGGGTCATTCCAAAGGACAGAAGTGATCTTAGTCTGAACTACCACCACTAAACATCCTAAATATGCCTAATGTCTGGTATAATTACCACACTGCTATTTCTGTTCTGTGCTGAAATCAGATTTGCCCTTCAGCTTTTGCACTGCCAATTATCAAAATAAAATGTGAAGTTGAATAACGTAACAGTGGAATATTGCAAATAAAATAATAGTAAGAATTCAGTCCATGTGTGGTCACTGAATAGTGAACAGTGCAGCATGATCTTGCAGCATAAGCACTATTATACTGCTTCCTCAAATATTTGGAATTCATGGTGACAACACTTGAAATTAGGAAGGTTAATGATTAAACTGATTAGCAGCAGAGAAGACATTTGCAAACAAGTGAGTTACAGTCTTTGCCATACAGTGGAACCTCTGAAAAACATTTTAAATCATCACAGAACTCTTTCCTGAAAAAGTGTCTTGACTGATTATAACAAGAAGCTCTGTCATGATTTTTCACCTTATGGAGCCTTTGGAAATGGATCCAGATGGATGGGCATGAAAGATGCTGATTTGGTCACTATACACCTGGTACAGCAACATTTGAGCAAAAATGAAATGTGATTTTGAGTGAGCACTGGTAGTGCAATTCAAGTCAGATTTGGCTACCATCTTTGAGAGCTGGATGACCTGCTGCTTTATTTACTTACTCTTGGACACAAAAATGTGAAGTCAAAGTCTGATCCATTAACCTCATGCAAACTACATTCTGGCAGCTGTTCCTTATTAGCAGGACATGTGAAAATAGAGACAAATTCTCAGGCTGGACTGAACAGGCCTTTGTAGGTGTGAAATATAGTAGTTTCATAGAGAAATATAAACTTCCTGAGGGAAGTCTACCACTGCCCGGAGGACAGGGATCTTTATCCCTTGTCAGGGATTGCAGCATAAATGTATTGCTTTTCCATCTGGATGCATTTGACCTGCTGCAGTTGTTAATTTATTCTTATGTACAAAGCCTAGTCACAACTGTAAGCACTACCAATGAAAGGAGGAAAAAAGAAAACTCTCCAGAGTTGTCAGTCTTTGAAACATAAAGGAATTAAATTTAAAGGAGTGCAGTCTCATTATTGCATCTAAATTTTCTAAATGCCTCTCTCTATCCCTTTCTGAGCCAAGATTCTTGTGTGTCTCATGCCTAATGATATTCAGAATTTGTAGCAATATTTTCTGCTTCAGCCCTTGCATTTGTTGTGAGTTTGTTGTTTGTCTCAGTGTCAGAGCACTGCACCGCGCTGTTCTGCAGGAAGCCAGCCAGCAGAGTGTCATGCACCCACAGGTACCCTACCTGCAAACTTGTATATTTGAATTGTTCCTGTTCACTACTGTCAATTTAATTCAGATACCTTCTGTAAAATAATACCTAGAAGGTATTATTCAGAGGGTATTTCCAAGATCAGTTCCCTATCTGCATATTTGTCTTTATAATACATGGAAATAAGGACAGAGGAGGACTGCAGCACAGCTGCACAGTATAATGATGGGCTTTGCAGGGTACAATGCTGATGAAGTTGGAATTGGCATCTACTCTATCATGTTGGAAAGCAATTGAGGGAGGATTTACTTTTGGAGGTTTCTTGTAAAGAAATGAAACTCTCTTTTGAGCCAGCATGTTTTATATCTTCTCAATTTTCTTACATGGGATCACTGTCACAGGTCTCAAAGCCTTTATGTTAATTTATCCTTAGGCAAATTAAAAATGCATTCATCCACATGATTTAGTTAGTTCAAAAAGAAAAAAAAATAGTACCTGGATGGAGATATAGAGTAACATTTAAATTGATTGTAGCCTATTAAAGCTCATTGGTTCATCAAGGGTGAAAAAAGTATTAACAAATGAACTAGTGCTCATTCTCCTAGTCCTGATTTATGTTCATAAGCGTGAATACAGATGAATGGAATTAGGAGCAACACTCTTTTCAAAGGATTTTAAATAATTTTCAAGTCGTGATTTCAAGCTTAAATTTACAAAAAAGGTCTTTGGAGCAACAGCAGTTTGGCTAATACTACAGAAAATGTTTTCTTCAGTTTTTTTTAAATAACTCATCCATTTAGAGACAATGTATTGAAAACTTATTTTTAAAAGGTAATTTCAAAAATGTGCTTTAGAGACTTACGGTTTCATATAGTTATATTTAATGCTGTAAGTTAACTTCTGTGATACATCTGGAGTTCCTTCAGTGTAGTTCAATGTGGGACCAGTTGTTAAAGGAGCAGCCCATTTCACAGCCAGGTGTTGAACTTGTGCTGTGTTCTGCTCCCTCTCACAGCTCTCCTGCATCTGTGCTGAGGCTGTCCCCCAATGGCTGTACCTCCTTTGCTAGCTTCTCTTTTCTTCTCATTGACAAATCATATATTTCCCACCTCTTTTTATCTGAAGAGAACTTGGATAGAATCTGTCTTCTTCTTCATCAGTGTTAGTTCAGAACAACAGCAGGTTTTGCCCTGACTGCTCTCACTTGTGCCACCTTGACCCCACTCACTGCTCCACATCCAGGTGTTGTTTAGAAGTGTAAAGTAGGTTTTTTTCAAAGGAAACAAATTATGAAAATTATTTCTGTGAGGACACAAAATGCATCCCAGCCCATAAAAGAAATGTCCAGCAGATAACTGGCCCCTTGTGTACTTCTCAGATGTTTATTTAGGGGTGGTGGCGGAGTACAAGGCTGAATCTGCATCCCAGAATAAGACATGGGAGGTACATACAATGCACATGCAGGAACCTCAGCTACTAGCTGCTGCAACAATTGATTGCACCAAATGACTTGTTAATATAGATTAAAGGCTTAGTTGCTCACAATGGTGGATATTTAAAAATCCATCATTCCAAATCACATTGATGGCTAAGGACCATTTGCCTTGCAGACCTGGGTTAAGGATGTTAGCACTCAATTACAGCACTGGAGAAGGTGGAGTCTGGCTGCCTGTAAAGGCTTTTCACTGTTCTGTTGTAGAACAAGTCATGGCTTCCTCAAACAAAAGATTTTTCTGCTCTTCTAGATTCCATGACTGCAATAATCCTAAACTGAAAGCTGACATAGAAATCGCTTTTATTATTTATACCATTTTGCAATATAGAGGCTTTTTCTCATCCTTGGTCAATCTGTTGTGCAAATACATCAGAGGATGATAGTTTTCCTCCCCCAGAGATTAAAGAGACTGTTCCCACTTTCTGATTCCTTGTTCCTTCCTTGTATCGTTGTGACAACCAGACAGAGTACATTGTTTGGATTTTTACTAGAGTGAGGCTGGAGATGGGCTGGACAGTAATGAAGCTTTGCAGCATCTACAGTTCATTAGCATAAATTCTAGAAAATAGCTCAGTTCAAACTCTGAGTCTGAGAAAATTCATGTGCATGAATCCAAGTACTATTTTCACACAGAAATACAAATTTTGAATATGTATGTTCGAGAGAAAGATTTTACTGATTTCAGAAATTTGGCTAAGACATGATTCCCACCAGGACATATGATCATTGAAAGAAAATGGAAAAGCATGGAAGCACCAGCTGTTTGTGAATGAATCAGATTTGGCCTGGTTAACATCTGAGATGAATCAAATATGGTTTTGTTAGAATGATAAAGGCTGATGAATTGAGGAAGGTTTAGAAACCCTCTAAGGATTTCTCTGAAGACAGTATTTGGCTGGCAAAAGTACCTATGCTGTTAAATAAATATGGAACCATTATTTAGCTATTTACTTGTTCACCTTCAAGTTAAAGACTCTTTCTCAGTTTCCTGCTGGCATCACC
>VYZP01049329.1:23339-40839 GCA_013400635.1 Hypocryptadius cinnamomeus | reverse complement strand
GCTGTTGTGCTGTGTCTGTGTGTCTGTGCTGCCTTCCTGCTGTGTCCAGGTGTGTCCTTACCCTGTGTGCATGGTGCTGCTCCGCTCTGCTGCCAGCGTGGCTCTGTTCCTGCAGCGTGTCCCTGTGCCAGCCCTGCCCTGTGCCCCCTGTCTCTGTGGCCATGGAGAGGGAGCTGCAGAGCACAGCCATGTGTCCTGTGCACGGAGAGGGGACACGGCTCCGGGAACCCCTGCAGGGCCGGGGCACGCTGCCCGCCCGAGAGCTCCTGGCATGAGCTGCTCTCAGCCCTGCTGCAGCAGAGCTGCTGGAGTCTTGGTGCCAGCAGCACAGGGGGGCTCCTGCCTCCCTGGGACCATGGCAGCCCTGCTGGGCATTGCTCTGGGAGCATCCCAGACCAGAGGAGTGGCACGGAGCTGTGGTGGGTGCACAGGCCTGGGCAGAGTGTGTGCCCTCCAGAAGGTGCAGCAGGGCCCTTCGTGTGCCATGGCCAGAGTGTGCCCAAAGCCACAGTGGGCACCCAGCACAGAGGGGGCATGCTGCTTCCTTGGGAATGGCTTCAAACCAGGAGTAATGGCTACAGCTGCCACAAGGATCACTTCTCTGCCCATCAACCAGGGGGAGCAGAACCTCAGCAACGCTGGAGCTTGGGGGCACTGGACCCTGAGCAGTGCCACTCGCAGCATGGTCACACCTGTCAGCACTGTGGTAACTCAGGAGCATTCACCTCCCTGCTCCAGGTGCTGCTGCCCAAAAGCTGCACTAGCAGTAGCCACTGAGTTGCACGGTGCCTTCTCCTGGCAGTAATGTTAATGTTGGTCAGAGTTCTGGTTTAAAAGCAGCAAGCTGGCCAGTCTGTGGGTCCTGCTTATAAATAACGTGGTTCTCTTGTTTCCCCTTTGCAAATGTGTCCCTGTGTGCCTGGCTGTGTGTTGGGTGCTGGGCCTGGGGCAGAGCCTGTGCTGCCAGACCATGCTGTGCTGGACTGTCACCCACCATGGCTGTCACCCACCATGGCTGTCACCCACCGTGGCTGTCACCCACCGTGGCCCCTCAGCACAGCTGGGGCTCCCCGCAGGCCAAGCACCAATCCTCAGCCACTGTTCTGTGGTGCTGCACCCCCTGTGACTGTGCAGTTGTCCCTGGGGACATCAGGCACAGCAGAGGGGTCTGGCTGGTGCCAGCCCAGATGCTCAGCAGCAGCTTGTCCACCCTTCAGTGCCAGGTGCGGGCAGGTGCATGGCAGCGGGCACGGAGTGCCAGGAAAACCAGCTCTGTGGATAGGAGCACCCGTGCCCTGTCCCTGAGAGTGGCTGGGCTCTGCAGAGTGGCTGGGCTGCGGACAGTGGCTGGGCTCTGGCTGCCACAGAGGCACAGACCCCACGGAACAGGCCTGTGCCAGGTGTGGAGCAGCAGCAGTGCCCAGCACAGCACCCACAGCCCCCAGTGACACCAGCCCAGCAAAAGGTGAATGCACTGGGTTTGCTGGCTGTGCACTTCAGTGCAATAGGTTCATTCACAAGAGCCAGTGTGAGGGCTGTTGCTGGAAAGAAAGGGAAGCTTGGCTTGGAGGGAAGGAAACTTGAAGGGGAAAGAGCAAATGTGGCACATGGCTGGCTGCAGACCCCACATCAGGGACTGTGTTTGCATTAAAATGAACAGAATAAGCTCCAGGTTTTGTGGTGCTGTGTCACCTCAGGTCGCTTCCAGAACTGCACTTTAGAAGTGGCTGGGTCAGGAATCTGAGAGGTGAGCCCGGGCTGGTGTGCCTGGTTTGGTGTGAGCTGGTTTTCCTCCTGCACTGCCAGGCTGCTGCTCTGGAGGCACCTGCAGTGCTGTGTGCAAGCTGTGCCACCTCCTCTGCAGGGGAAGTTCCCACTGGGAGCAGGAATGAGGAAAACCAGCCAGGGTTGGAGCCCAGCCCCCTCGGTGGGCACACAGGGACCCCACCTGGCCTAAGCCTGGGCTCCCCGTGGCCAGTCTGTACTCTGGGGGCTGTAACCCACAGCAACCCAAAGATGAGTTTAAAGTGGTGTCTGGTTGGTATTTGCACATGGCATGGCACACCTGCACTCTCGCAGGTCAGTGGGGCTGTGCTGGGTGCCAGGGGAGGCCAGTGCAGTGGGACCAGGTGAGGTGGTGGAACAGCTGCCCCATGGGCTGTCCCTGTGCCATGGGCTTGGTGTGGGGCAGGACAGTGACACGTGGCACACTCTCATTGCAGTGACCTTTCCTTGTGCACACAAACCTCAGGAAGGTGGATGCTGTGTTTGTGCCCACCTGCTGCTCTGCTCTGGTATCCCCAGCTCTGCGTGAACCCCTGGCAGAGTTGGAGTCCCTGTCGTGGGCAAAGGCTTGGCCTGTGCAAGGGCAGGAGCAAATCTAGAAAATGGAGAAGTCTCTGGTTCTGAAACAATGAGCTTTGCTGGTTCTGCTGGGGGTTTTGGGGGTTGTCTTGTTGGATTTTCCCTGAAGCAGCAGCAGCAGCAGCAGCAGTAGTGCTGTGCCTGCACTCCCTGATGGTGACAAAACTTGTGGCAGAGTTGTGGGTGTGGGGACATTGGGTAGTTAGCCCTGTTTCTTGTCAGCCCAGTCTCCTGTCAGCCCAGTCTCCTGTTAGCTGCCATGCTCTGCTGCCCCAGCCCCTGCATTGCACATGGAACCAAGACAGTGGGTGCCAGGGCCGAGGGCAGGTTCTGGTGCTGCTTCCTGCCTGGGCTGGCTCTGTGGCAGCTCCTGGGACCCCTGGTGCAGTGCCCAGCTGGCTGTGCAGCAGTTCTGGGACCGTCAGTGGCTGCTGTGCCCAGGCTGGCCCCACAGCAGCTCTTGGGGCTCTTGGTGGCTGCTGTGCCCAGGCTGACCCCATGGCAGCTCTGGGGCTCTTGCTGTGGTCCCACACCAGCGTGGCCTTGGCCATGGGAAGGGCTGGTGCTGCTCCTTGTCCCCTCACTGTCTCTGTTCTGTCTCTTTGTGCAGAAGCCGGGGCCTCTCTGCAGGACACCAGCCCTTCTGCACTCCCTGAAAACGCTGCCACCGGTGTTGTTACTCGGCAGAAAACACTCCGGTTCCACCTCTCCGAGGACTGACGTTTGGCTCCGCATTCACCCTCTGAAACCTTTACTTGAAGCTGCAGCTGAGGCCGCGTGGCCGTCAAGGTCGGCTGCCTCGATAAACTGTCTTCCCCCTCACAGGTTTCCCATCTCCCATCTGCCACCTAAAGTCTAAAATACCTGTTTTTTCTGGTGTCCAAATTTTTATAACTAAAAATTATGACGAAAAATCTGGTGGCAACAGCTGCAGTCCCAGTCACGTTCCATGTCACCAGTGGTGAGGTCACAAGCTGTAAACATGGTAGCTTCCATCACCTGAACAAATAAATGTTTTACTACAGTGGCATGGGCATGTTGGTTGATCCAGGGGTTGTGCCTGGCAGGTTGGTTGATCCAGAGAGACCCCATGGTGCCCAGGGTCTGTGCCCACAGGGACCCCAGGGTGCACGGGGTCTGTGCCCACAGTGACCCCATGGTGCATGGGGTCTGTGCCAACACATGAACCCCATGGTGCCCAGGATCTGTGCCCTCACAGGGACCCCATGGTGCCCGGGGTCTGTGCCCTCACAGGGACCCCATGCTGCCTGGCTCCAGGTGCTCAGCTGAGCTGTGTGAGGTTGGGCTAGGCACTGCAGAGTGATGGTGGGTGATTCCTGTGTCTCTGAGTCTCTGAGCAGTGAGCTGTGCCTGGCTGCAGCCCCAGCTCGCTGCCCTTGGTGCCACTGGCCCGGAGTGACCAGCTGGGTCAGGCAGCTGTGCCACCAGGGAGCTGCCTGGCTTTGCCCCTTGCTGCTGGGCAGTGACATGGCCTTTGGGCAGAGGGAGCCCCGTGTGCCCTTGGGGGACAGCCCTGGGGCTTTCCCACAGAGCCCCCCTCCCTGTGCCAGGAGGGCAGCCCGGGCTGTGGAGGGTGACAGCACTGCAGGCTGCTCCATCACCGTGTGCCAGGAGTGCCATGGGGCAGGCAAAGCACAGAGCACAGTGTGCCAGGGGCTCTGGGGCAGTGTCAGCCCTAACAGGACGGCCTGGGGTGGGGGGACAGCTGGGGACTGGCCTGGGACTCTCATGCTGCCCCAGTCCCTCTGTCCACACAGCCTTGCCTTGCTCCTCTAACAAGACCAAAGGGGTTTTTGGGATTTTTTTTTCTTTTCTCCCTTGTCAGCATTCCATCTGGCTCACAGATATAATTAGAGCTTTCTCAGAACAGTGAATCAGCCAGCCTTAACTTCAGGAGAGCAGATCACAGCTCTGGTAAGCGTGTCATCACCAGGACTGGGGCTGCCCAAATGGGGCTCTCCTGGTGCCACTGCTCCTTGTGGAGGCTGGTCCCACTGCTGGCCCCTGTCCTGATGGACCTCAGCTGGGGCAGCTGGCTCAGTGACTTGCCCGTGGCTTGTCTGTAGCAGCAGAGACCTCAACACCTCCCCAGGACACAACAGTCCATGGAGAAGAGGCTGAGCTGAGCCAGGACCTCACCCATCAGGTCCCCTCCTATGCTTCCTCCTCTGATGCCGCAGAGACAGGATTCACATTGACAAGGATGACATTGACAAGGAGACCCCAAGCTTGGCACCCAAGGCTTGTGCCTGTGTGAAAAATCCAGTGCTGCTCTGGCCCCACAGACCCTGGGGCAGATGCTCCATGATTCGTCCAGTGCAGGGAATGCCATGCTGAGTGGGCACTTCAAGGGGAAAAGCCAAAGCTTTGATCAGGATTGGATCATCTCTCTTTTCCTCACAAAGCCTGAGCAGTGATGCTTCTGGCACTGCACACAGCCTGGATTTCTTGTGGATTATAGTAACAGCAAGTATTGCTCTTCCCTTTCCTTGCTGTGCAGTGCAAATGGGGTTTAAGTTCTGGAAGAGGCTGAGCCCCAGATAAACTACCCTTCAATAAAATGTTCAGTGGATGTTGAGTCCACAGACCCATCCCCTCTCTCTCTGCAGACTGGAGTAACTCCCCCAGTGAAGTTCAGGACAACTGACCTTTCTTGGAGCAGGCAGGTGGCACTGAGGTCTGCAAAGCAGCTGGGCAGAGCATACCTGGCCCAGGTGTGGGAGGTGCAGGAATAGCAGAGGCTGCTGCTTCCTTCTGGCATCCTGTGCTCAGCTGTGCAGCTGCCCCAGCCCTTGTGGCACCAACGTGGTCCAGGTTCCAGTTGCACGGACACATCCATGCCTAGAATCTCATCCCACATTACTGTCATGTTATCCCCCTCATTCAGCAGCTCTAATTTCAGGCTTCCATGCACAGAGCAGAGCTACTTTCCCCTTGCTGATTCCTTTCTGTGTCCTTTTAATTAATTGTCAGGATAAGTTCCACGTGTCTGTTTGATGTTAACTGGAAATTCGGCTTTCATGGGGCAAAATGCACTGCAGTTGTGAGTCAGATTTGGGAAAAAAACCCCTTGGAATCTGTGCAGTAGAGTGTGCTTGCTTGTATGGTGCCCAGGACTGGCACAGGCAGAGAAAAGGGAGGACCCCCAGCTGTCCCCTGGCACAGACACGTGAGGAGTTTTGAGGCCAGTGGGAAAAAGTGTTTGATGGTGGGTCACCCTTTAAGGGAGTACGGTTTCCTGTAATTTTTTTCCATAAATCTCTGTGTACACAGGACTGGAGCAGGGCTGGTTGGGTGTTGGCACATGCCATAGGATGACATTGTCAGTCTCCTAAAAGAGACTTTCCCTGGCTACCAGGCAGGAAAAGCTGGGTGAGATAAGGAGGATGCCACCACACTGCTGTCTGCCTAATGGCACAGCAGTCCCTTTTCCCAGTTACACTGGAAATAGCACAGTCCTGCAGAATTATTTCAGGTTGCAATATGCACCACTGCATCTGAGCTCATGCTGCTGAGGGGCAGTAATTGCACTGCTCAGAAACACTCATTCATTCAAAGTGGCCTCATATTCATCTTCATTATTTAGGAGTGTTCATCCCTGAAAAATGTTCTGACTCTTAAAGACCTACAACTCTACTGAAATTTGAAATAGATGGGATCTAATCTGTATCTGGGCTGATGTCCTGTCACTGTCTCAGAGGGACAATGTGGGTAATTCACTGTTGGGCTGGAACCTTCCCTGAACATTAGGGAGATGAACAGTTTTTTGTGCCTCAGCATTTTGTGCCAGAGTTGCTGAAGAGGCAGGGGAGATGTAGGACTCTGGTTCTGCTGCCTCTCCAGCTGCTGGCCAAATGGCTCAGGCTGGATGTTGGGAGAAGCCTCCCCCTAGGCAGGGAGGACAGCATGCGGCACCTCTGTCCATGGAGGTCTGTGGGAGCCAAGGGGGTAAAGCCCTGAGTGACCTGGCCTGAGCCCAGGGCTGGCACTGCTCTGAGCAGGGACCAGGGCAGGGACCCCTGGGGTCCCTCTCAGGCAGTTCATGATTCTGGGATTCAGCATGGAGCAAGGCAATGGGCATTCACCCAAACCCTGCAGAGGAGGGGATGGCACTGCCTTGGGGAGCTGGCCCTGCCAGGGTGAGCTCAGGTGGCACTGGAGTTACCTGCCAGATGCCAAACAGCCTCTCTAGGTGTTCCATGCTCCTGTGCCACACCCAGGGCGATGGAGCCTGGTGCCAGCCGAGGAGCAGGGCAGGTGAGGGTGCTGGGAACCAGCTGCCCACCAAGAACAGCCCAGCAGCCAGGGCTGGGGCTGGGCAGGCACTGGGGAAGCAGGGAGGGAGCAGGGGCTGCTCCTGGTTTTTGGGGTGAAGCTGTTCCAGGGTGAGTCCACACAGGTGACAGGCAGTGCTTGCCTGCTTTGCTGGGATGAAAGGGCAGCTGTGAGAAGAGAAAGTTGCCATGCTAGAGCCTGGATAGGATGGCCTCTCCTTTGGGGCAGGGGTTGAGGACCCTGCAGCAGTTTTGCTGTGTCAGGGAGGGATGACAGCTGGTGTTGGAGGGTGGCTCTGCCATGTGCAGGGGGGCCCACACAGGGAGGTGGGGATGTGTGTGTGTGATCAGCCTCCAAGGGAACATCTTCCCTGCAAGTGTCTTGTTTGTTGTGCAGTTCACTGAAACCAGAGAAAATTTAAAGTATATTTGCCTAGTGTTTTTGTAGAGTTGAAACCCCTTACAGGAGGTGAGAAGGTGGAAGGCAAACCCTTAGAGAACATTTATTTTGTAGTTACAATAAAAGCCATTCGTGAAAGAAAAAGGAGTCAGTTGTAGCTTTTCCAGAAGGCTTCTTATTGTAACCCATCCAAACCCCAGGCTGACATGAAGGTTGGGGCTCAGCAGGTCACCAAATAATTCACAGGAGCAGAGGAGGGTGGGCAGCTGGGGAGCAGTGTGGCTCTTGGGGTGGTGACAGTCCCTGTGGGATGCTCCACAGGGCTGGGCCAGCACAGTGCTGGGGGGTTTTGAACTCATTATGCAGTGACTGTATCTGACACTACAATAAGAGGTGTCTGGTGAAAAATGGTGCTGCAGAAGCATAGGGGGAACACTGCTCTTTGAAAACATGCTGCATGGTTACTTGTGCTGGATAAACTTCTTTCTGGAGCTGTGTGCAGTCTCAGTACTGCTTCTCAAACAGGGTTGAGATCTGCCTGTGTATTTTTGCTGATGTAGTAGATAAATGTGGGGCACAAGTGTCCTTTCTGTCCCCATTACTCCCTCACATTAACTGAACAAATAACTGGTTCAGCTTGGCTGAGAGGCTGCTAGTTGTGCTTTGGAGTGATGCAGCAGGGTACAAATTGCAAAGAGCATCTTGACCGGTTGCAATAAACTGAGCTTAAAAAAATTCCTGCAATATAGGAGAGCTGGGATTCTGTTTCTCATTTGGACACAGAGGAAGGTTATTAATCGTGCACTGACATTGCCAGCAGCGTGCCTGGTCTGTGGTGGTGGAAGTACCTGCCCTGTATGCAAATTTCTAGCAGCCTTGGGACTTGTTCTCCACAGGCTGTCCTGAGTAGTGCAGGGAGGAGGGTGCTGGGGTTCAGAGGGGACCTCCTGGTTCATTACTGATTGCAGCTGATGGCAAAGGTTGTGTTCATGGAATCACAGAAGTGTTTGGGTTGGAAGGGACCTTACAGCTCATTTCATCCCACCCCTGACACGGCAGGGACACCTTCCACTGTCCCAGGCTGCTCCAAGCCCTGTCCAGCCTGGCCTTGGGCACTGCCAGGGATGGGGAGCCCACAGCCTCTCTGGGCACCCTGTGCCAGGGCATCTCCACCTTCATTGTAAAAAACTTACTTATCTCTAATTCCTGTTGCTGTAGTTAATGGTAGATCGTATGTTTCTTTCCAGCCTTTACTGATCAGAGATCTGAATGTAGATGCTCCAGTGGAGAGAGGAGGCTCTGCTCCTGCGGTCAGGGTGTGCGGGGTCCGGGTTGCTGCCCTGGAAGCACCAGGCAGGGGGGGTACAGGAGTGCTGGGCAGTGTGGGTGGGTGGGTGCAGGGTGGGTGTCAGAGCTCCGGGCAGGGTGGGTGCAGGGTGGGTGCAGGAGTGCTGGGCAGGTTGGATGGGTGCAGGGTGGGTGCAGGATGGATGCAGGGTGGGTGTAGGAGCTCTGGCCAGGGTGGGTGCAGGAGTGCTGGGCTGGGCAGGGTGGATGCAGGAGCTCCGGGCAGGGTAGGTGCAGGAGTGCTGGGCTGGGCAGGGTGGGTTTTGGCGTTCCCTGGCTCGCCGCTGGGTCAGCCCCCTGGCCCTGGAAGGAACATGCCCGTCAGACGGAGCTCTGGCCGGGCGAAGGCAGCGGCCGAGGCCGGCTGTGTGCCCGCCGTGCTGCCGGGCGCAGCAGGGGTGAAGCTCGGCCCGCACGGGTGCTCCTGTGCCTCAGGAACGCGGGGCTCTGCAGGGCCGGCAGCAGGGCCGGCAGCAGGGCTTGCAACAGAGCCGGTGACAGGGCAGGGAGCAGGGCTGGGAGCAGGGCCGGGAGCAGGGCTTGCAACAGAGCCGGGAGCAGGGCCGGCAGCAGGGCAGGGAGCAGGGCCGGGAGCAGGGCCGGCAGCAGGGCAGGCAGCAGGGCTTGCAACAGAGCCGGTGACAGGGCAGGGAGCAGGGCCGGGAGCAGGGCCGGGAGCAGGGCCGGGAGCAGGGCCGGCAGAGAGCACCCGGCTCGGGGCACGGCTCCGGCTGCGGTGTGTCCCCGCCCGGGCAGGAGCGGAGCCGCGGTGCCCGGCTGGCAGCCCCGCTGTGCGCTCTGCGTCGCGCTGGTGGGCAGCCGCAGGCAGGGCTGGAGAGCCACATTTCTGCTCCTGTCCCCAAAAGCATGACCCCACACCAGCCCTGAGCTGCCGTGGGCCGGGTGGGCACAAAGCCCTGCTGTAAGCTGCGTTGGCACTGTCTGGCTCCGATGTGGAGAAGGATGGGCTGATGGCTGGAGCTGCCTGACAGTGTGTCTGAAGGACAGACCCTCGGTAAGGAGCAAGTGGTTTCATATTTGCATTAAATGTAAACCAGAAATAAGATTCCAGGAGGGAGTGGTACCAAATATGCTGGCAGTCCTCAGATGTATTTTGAAGAAAAAGGGTGTGTACGTGGGGTGTGACCGCAGAGGAAAGGAACCATCAGCCTGGTGTCTGTGATGGATGGGGAGGCACACGAGGGTTTGCAGGGCAGGTGGCCTGAAGGAGAGCCTGGGAAGTGCCGGGGTGGGGGCTGGGGCTGCTCACTCTCGGGGTCTGTGGTGTGTGTACTTAGGAAAGTTCCCTCAGGGCAGACTGCTGGGAATGGCACAGAACTTTTTTAGGTGAGGGGCTCCAAGGACATTTCCTGTGATTCTGTGATAAGACAAAGTGCTTCTCTCTAAATAGAAGTCTTCTAATTTTGGAAGGAAACCAAATGAGCTGGTGGGCTCTCACTCACATTCGTAGTCTTGTTGCACTTGCCTTTGCTCCTTCCAAGCAGCTGTTTTGCCCAGCACACAGAAGGAGGAGGAAGTTGGTGGATGAAGCCTCTTGTCCCACTCTATCACCTGCAAAGCTTCGTTGAGGGGGATCTAGGGGAAAAGAGTCCTAGATCACACTGGCAAGCCCTTTTGTGGAATTGTGTGGAAGAGGGAAGTTCAGCTGCTCAAGGAACGGGAGTTTTCTCTGTGTAAGTCAGGAGTGCACAGACACTTATGGAACAGTAAAACAAGTTCCCCTTGCCCAGGCATTCTCAGAGGTCTCCAGCCCAAACCATTCCATGATTCTGTGTGCCAGGCACACGCTACCCCTTTACATTTCATTATTGCAGTTGCAATATGTCACCTTGGGCTGGTTTAGAAGATGCCAGCAGTGACTACAAGCATAAGGAAATTATCCCAGGAAACCCCATAAGGGCTGGATGTGGGTCCTGGAGCCCCTTTTATAACACAATTAAGCCTCAGTTATAATCGTGTGAGACCCTGTGACATTCTGCTGTTGGACTTGTTGTCCCCACACTGCTGGTTCCCAGCTGCTGGACTTCTCCAGGCTGACAGCTCCTGGGCTCTGGGTTTGTCCCTCTCAATGGAGATGGCTTTTGGGGACTGGCTGAACTGCACTGGGCTGTGCTGGCGTGGTGGCTCCACACAAGCCATGCCCAGAAGCCACCCTTGCTGGCTGTGCTGAGTGTCCCTCCATGGCTGCCAGGCTGGGATGTGCCCGCTCCCCTGGGAGGGGCTGCTCTGCCCCAGTCTCTCTTTCCACTTGGTTCTGGTGGCAATAACAACTGCAGAGCCAGTCAACTGTGGCAGGGTCTGTGGGAATCTGCTCCAAAGGATCTGCAGTTCTTCAGGCACTTTCCTTCTGCGTCACATGAAGTGTGTTTGTAGCATGGAGCAAGGGTCAGTACTTAGGATAAAATCCCTGTAATTTGATAATTTATTTGATTTGTAATCCCTATAATTTAATCCCAGTAATTCCTGAAATTTGCCATTCACAGCAGCACTAGCCGTGGTGGATGGGCCCACAGCAGTTGGTGCTGAGTGGGTGCTCCATCCAGCAGGAGGGTTTGCTGTCACTCAGCAGGCTCACAGAGCAGCTGCCCAGGGTTCCTCTGTTAACAAACTCCCTCCTTCTCTCTCCTGGGCCAGTGCCTTAAGAAGAATCTCAGGCTTGTTGCATCTCCAGCTCTGCCAGGGCCTTGTGCTGGCAGGGTACCCCCAGCCCCAGGAACGTGCCTTCTTCTGCCCTTCCTCTTCTCAGCTGGCTGGGATGGAGGGAGCCTTTGGAAAATCCAAACCCCCACAATTCCTTAAACAAAATCAAAAACCACAAGGTAATTTAAGAAAGGAGTGGAACAGAGCTGAGCAGAGGTTTCTATGTTGGTTTTTTTTTATTTTTATTTAGAGGAACTAAGGATGCAGTAAGGAATGGTTTAGGGTTTTTTTGTTGTTGTTTTTGTTTGTTTGGTTGGTTGGTTGGTTTTGTTTTTTTCTGTTGGATTTCATCTTTGCATTGTGAAATAATAAAACACAGCCCTGATCAGATCCAGGCAAACCTTTCTAGTTCCTAAGCATGTACTGATGCTTTGAAGGAAGAAAAAAAGGGGAGGGGAAGGGAATCTGCAACACATTTAACATGGTTTTACATTAAATCTTCATTATCTTTATCCCACTGGGTGTGCGATAGCACTTCATTTGCAGCTGTGCACAGCTGGATGCTCTGGAGCACAGCAAAGCCCCGAGGAACGCGGGATGGGCTGGCAGTGTCGGGGGGAGGGTGGCAGGGGTGTGGGGGTCTCGGTCCCCCCGGTGCCCGGCCAGGCCCAGCCCAAGCAGTGCAGGGTGATTAGCAGGGTGGTTAATTGCTGGCTCCGTGGCTCAGGGTGTCCCGCGGTGCCCGGCCAGGCCCAGCCCCGCTGCGCTGGGTCGCTGCCCCGGAGCATCCCTGGGGTCGCGGTGCTTCCCTTTGCCCAGCAGAGGGGTGGCGGTGGGGACAGCTCCCGCCCCGCTGGGCACTGCCCAGCTGTGCCCAGCTGTGCCCGGGGCAGGACCAGCCCTCCCGGGTCCTACTCCCTCAGCTGCCGGAGTAGCTGCAGCCCCTCACACGGACCCCTTTCCCTCATCCCCGGCCGTGAGCCTGTGTCCGGAGTAATAAAAGCACGAGAGTTAATACAGGGAGTGACAGGGGGGAGCCGGTGTTTCCTTCTGCTTCCCAAATTATCTTTGGTATGGCTACAAAAGTGTAACTGTTTGACGTGGGCAAAGAAATTGTCTTTAACGGCTCCTTTTCATCTCATCTATTTGTTGTTGGTTTCCCCCCACCCAAAAAGAAAAAAAAAAGTTTGTTTACTTTTCGCTGTCTAGTATCTCTGCCTTTGCTTTAAATTTAATCTTAATGTCATTTGTCTTTACCCCTATTCAGAATCAATGAAGTGGTGAAAAGGGAAGATTTGCATGCGAAAGAATGTGTATTTTAGCAGTGCACTTAGAGTGCTGGTGTGTTTTTGGTTGGTTTGGTTTTGTTTTGGGGTTTTTTTGGGTATTTTGATTTTACTTTGCTTTAGGTTTTTGTTGTTGTTTATTTTTGTTTATTTTGGTTTTGGTTTTGTATTTTTTTGAAGAACTTGCTTTTTCTCCTGTCCCTTTTCTGGCTGGAACTTCTTGAATTCTCATACATTTCCCACTGTTGTTCTTGCCAATACCAAAGTAATTTCAAATATATTTTCCCCATCCAAATGTGTTAAGGAAACAAATCACCTCTGAAAGGCTTATTTGTGTGAGGTTTTCGTTTGGTAGTTCCATTAAGTGCTCTGAGGTTTTCCTTTCCTGGGGAGAGGAGACTCAGACCTGGCAAAAACGGTGCTGGATGGGAGAGAGCAAACCCTGCAGGTGCTGCATTTTCACCTGCCCTGTCAGTGTCACTCAGGGGCCCTGGGGTCCCTGGCTGGTGCCTGGACAGCCTGAGCAGTGGGACCTGGGCAGGGAATGCAGCCCGGCTGCTGGAGCTGGCTCAGCAGCTGCTGCTCATCGCTCCTGAGCAGGTCACTGGTTTATTTCAGTGTTCCAACACAGGGACAAAGCCAGGCCGTGGCTGCTGGAGCTGTTATTCTGCACAGCTTCAACCCTTCCTGCTGCATTCAAGTCCAAGAAATAAATCTCAGGTTTCCTGGTGCCAATGGCAGGGCTGGTGAGTGCAGAGGGAGCACCTGGGGCATCCTTGGGTGCAGGGCTGTGGGAAAGCAGTGCCTGGGTTATCCACTGGTCTGCAGCCTCAAGAGGGCTTGCATCAGATGTTCTGAGCTGCAAACTGGTAGTGATGAATCGCTTCAGTATTCTACTTTTAGTTCTACTCAGACACTCTGGGCAGTCCTGCTGTTTGTTATGGATATTTTGCTGTAAAACACGGAAAATGCTGCATTCTTGGCCATTTGCCCATAAACTTAGGCTAAGGAAGTTTCCTGACCTTGGAAAGGTGAAAAAAAAGGCAGGCAAATGCATCCATGTGATATTTGAGACAGTCATAAATCCAAGCCGGAATGAGAAGTAATTTAGTCATCCCTTTGGACTTGTTTTCTATAAGAAAATATGTACTGAGTATCAAATTTGCATCCAGTTTCTTTGATATCAATGGTACAAGACAGTACGAATTTCTTAAAAGACAAAATTTGAATTTGCCCCTGTGTTTGTGGGTAGCCCAGAGCCAGGCTGGCAGCCAGAGCTGGGACTGGAGCAGGCTCCTCTGGGCGCCTCTGAAGGCTCTGCTGGGATGTGACAAGTTGATTTGCACAGACTCTGTCCTTTGAAAAGCTGCTGCTGAAACAGTGGGGCCAAAACTGGGAATGTGTTGCATTTTGAAGGTTCTAAAGCAAGGGGAGCTCTCACTGATTGCAGCTCGGGGGTGAGAGACAGCCCTGCAGCACCGAGGGCCGGGGGAGCTCCTGCTGCTCCCCCGAGGCTGGGTGACTGTTCTCCATCATCAAGGGTGGGTCAGACAGCAGGGCACTGATGCCAGCCAGGGACATCCTGGTTTGCTGTGCTGTCCCAGCCTCGCCCCGAGTGCCAGGGGGTGTGCAGTGAGAAGGGGACACCTCTGCTCTGCTCTGCTCTGCTCAGCTCCCAAAAGTGTCCCATGGGAGCAGTGTCATGTGAAGTCACTTCTGATCCCAGCAAAGCCAGCATGGGATGGTGGGCATGGCCCTGGGCCAGCTGGCACCTCTGGCCATTGCTTCCAGGGTGCCTCCTGTTCCCTGAGCTTCTTCCCCAGAATTTCATAATGGCTCAGCTAGTTTGGACACTTCCTCACCAGATGAACTACCCAGTCCCTCATCAGTTTTAATTTTGCTGTTGCTAGGAGAGCACTGCGGGCTCCGTGCCCATCAGGAGTCTCAGCCCAGTGTCAGCTCTGAGCTGGGGGCAGTGCCTTGCACTGGGGCAGAGCAACCCCTGCTGCCAGAGTTTGTTTTGGCTGTAGTTAAACTGCCTTTAATGAAAGACTTCCTGATGCTAGTGAGAAGCTCTGCTGAGTGCTGGGACCCCTCTGTGACCCCCAGTCCATCCCAGTGTGACTGGAGAAGCAGTGCAGGAGGGGGCCAGCACCCCCAGTCCCCACGGGCCCAGCTCCAGGAGCTCCTGCTTCCAGAAACACCAGGGAATTCACCTGGGGAGAGTTTAGCTGTGTTTTTAATGACTTTTAAATAATGGTTAGCTAATGTGCAGTGTAAATGCTAGTGCTGCTGTAACTGGACTAATAATAGCTGCTGCTCTTAGTTCAGTGGGGCTGGTAAAACGCTCATGGGAGCAGCAGCAACCCCAGCACCTCGCACTCCCCCACCCTTGGAGTGTGACAAATTCCCAGGATGTGTTTTTATGGCAAGCCATAACACTTCCTCTGAGGTGTCTTGCGTTCCACTGGATGAGTCCAGCTAATTGTCCTTGAGTTCATTACTGAGAAATCTCTGCTGTTATTGGAAATGATGAGGATTTTCAGGCAGGGAAAGTGACTGTACCCTGCCAGACATCCTCACTGCAGCTCCAGGGCTGCTGTATGGCATTCCTGCACTGCTCCTGCTGCTGGAGGTGAGAGCTGTCACTGCTGTCACCTGCTGCAGTGGGGCTTGTCCTCTGACTCCTCTTGGTGATAACAACCTCCACTGGCCCTTGGGGCCCAGAGAGCTCCGCAGGGACTCTCCAGCTGCGTGGCCCCAGCATTCCTTGGAAGGACAATTCCCTGCAGCCCACAGCAGCTTTGGTTTGTAATCCACACACCCTTCACTGAAAGTATTTTGTAAATATTAATGTAAGTTTATACTCATGCAATAAACAAACAAAAACTGAAATTTGTTTCAGAGGCTGATGAGACAGCTGTACCGCGGGCACAGCTCTTTGAGATGGCACTTTTTTTTCCTTCTTGTTGGCATTTCAGTGAAAAAAAGATTTAAAATACAGCACATTTTAAGGGTATGAATAATCATATTCACTATCTGATTTACATTGACTTAAGTAAAGACTAAGAGCTTAGAAAAGTAATTTGTCATTTGAGGGTATTTCACCCTGTTTTTGTGGAAGGTTTTTTGATTGGAAAACAAATGCAAAGCAGAGAACATGTAAGAAGCAGACACAGCCAGTGAACCAATGCTTTGCAAATCCTTTAAAACTTTCCACTCCTGTTGATGTAAAACCTGTGATCAGACTGCACCAAACTGACATGGATCAGTGCTCCCCACGTCTGTCCAGAGCACAGGGAAACAGCAGAGCTCTGGTCCCAAGCAAAGGGAGGATAAATGAATTTATGGGCTGGCCTGTGGGGAGCTGTGCTCCTCCTGCCCTGCTGTGGGCATGCTGGTGGGGCTGTTTACCTGGAGTGACTGTGCAATGATCAGGATGGGGAATGGAATAAAATAAAAAGGGCAGAAAGTGAAGCTCCCTGGCTGTGCCAAGACCCTGCTTAAGCCTTAGTGTGGGGATTTTTCTGGTGCTGCTGGTGCCTTGCAGGTCCCACCTCTGAGCCAAAAAGGACTTTAGTTGAGCCTCAGGTCCCTTTGTCCGCCTTGGCTCACTGACAGAGTAGAGCACTGGCCCAGTCTGGGCAAATTGACATCTCAGGGTGGCCAAAATCCTGTTGTGTTTTTTTTTTTTTTGAAACATCTCTGAGTGCAGATCTGACACTTGTCACCAGCTTTACTCTGTGCTCAGGTGCAGAGGTGAGCCCTGGCCTCCATCCTCCCAAAACAGCCCTGTTCACCTCTAGAAGTGGCCTTTGCTGTGATGTGAGGACACCTGTTTTGCAGAAATTGAAGATGAAGTTCTATCTCAATTAATAAGAAACTTTGCTGTTTGTTTTAAAGAGTAATAACTAACTGGGCTCCAGTTGATTTGGATGCCTGGCATTGCTTTGGTACCTCCTGTGCCAGTGTCTTGTTGCTGTTCGTATGAGGAAAAAGCCTTTTCCTCTGTCTCTTGGGAAAGCCTCCAGATGGATCTGTCACCATAATGGCACAGGGGAGCAGCTGTCCTGCACAGACAAACAAACTGGAGCATTTCTGGGAAATGAACTGTTTTATTGGGACCTTGGCACAGGGGAGAGCACAAGTTGGGTGGCAAATCTCTGCTGAGCCTTGTGACCCTGCCCAGGCAGCCTTTGCCATGGAGAAAGGGCCTTAGGGGTCTGTGTAAGGGTCTTGTGGGCCATGGGAGGGTGGCTGTGTCCCACAGCAATGTCACCAGCACTGCCCTGCTGGTCTCAGCTCTGCTCTGGGACCCCTCCTGCTGCTCTGGCCTCCTGGAGGGGATGATGGTGAGGAAAGGTGTGGCTGGCACAGAACGTGGCTCTGCCGGTTGTCCCCACAGGGATGCTGGGCTGGAGCCCCTGTGCGAGGCACAGCAGTGAGCCTTGCACTGTCCAAGGGATGCCCTGTGCTTGTGTGGGAGTTTGTAGGGCTCTGCTCACTCTCTGGCCATCTGGGTGACGAGTGCTAAGCCTGGAGAGGGCCTGGCTCTGGGCAGGGATTGGGGCACTCCTGGAACAAGCTGTGCTGAGCTGCCAGGCTGCAAACTCTGCCTGGATGAAAAGAAATCAATAAACAGGCTGAGCTCTGCAGGGCAAGGCTGTTTCTGTCCATGCAGATGGGCTGGAAGGCAGCAATGCTCTGTGGTGTCTGCCACCAGGGGCCTGAGCAGATGGTGTCCACCAAAATCTGCCTCTGGGTCAGGAGAGCACTCATCCCTTCCGCACAGGCAGAGCAGGGCTCCTCTTCCTCCTTCATCTGGGTCAGGAAAGGGAGGGAGCAGTGCCCTGGCCTGGTGACAGCAGTGACAGCAGTGACAGCAATGACACCAGTGACACCAGTGACACCAGTGACAGCCGTGACACCAGTGACAGCAGTGACAGCAATGACACCAATGACACCAGTGACACCAGTGACACCAGTGACAGCAGGTGACACCAGTGACAGCAGTGACAGCAGTGACAGCAGTGACACCAGTGACAGCAGGTGACACCAGTGACAGCAGTGACACCAGTGACACCAGTGACAGCAATGACACCAATGACACCAGTGACACCAGTGACACCAGGTGACAACAGTCACAG